>JAGKTI010028421.1:0-12952 GCA_018397915.1 Birgus latro | reverse complement strand
ACAGCATCACACTCCTAACACATGCTGCATACAAAGACCCCTTAGCACATAAGGAGAGTCCTCTCAATGTCAGGAGAGGCAACAGCTCCCTGAACTTCTTCCAACCACTTCTCACCCTAGCAACCGAGCTAACTCCAGCCCCATCTCCGGCACATAACATGTCTCCCAAATAACGAAACTTCTCCACACACTCAAGACTCACCTGCAAGTTCAACCCTCTCACGCCTAACAATCTCCACCTGCTCTCCCCGACACGCCGCACACATGAAATCAGCATCATCTCGCAGTCTACCTCTAATACCATTACATCTCTTGTGCACCCACTTATCACAAACACTACACAAGATGGAATTGCTTCCCACACCCTTGTGGCAAACTGCACATGGCCACTCTCCCTCTTCTCTGATTGTACCGCCACCAACCCTAGATATCATCACTTTTGTTTTATCTGCATTTACCCTTAAGCCTTTGTACCCCATACCATCTCTCCATTTCTGAAATCTTTCCTCCGCCTCCTTTTCATTCTCCGCAATCAACACAAAATCATCAGCATACAACATCTCCCATGGGAGTCCATCTCTGAAGTCACGTGAGAGGGCATCAAGCACCATGATAAACAACAAGGGACTCAAAACTGACCCCTGATGCACACCAACATTCACAGAAAACTCATTACTCAAAGCTCCATTCACTCTTACCTGGGTGCGAGCACCCATGTACATGGCCATAACCACCCTAACCAGCCACTCTTCCAACCCTAGCTTTCTCATTGCCCACTTCACCACCTCTCTAGCGACTCTGTCAAAGGCCTTTTCCAAATCAACAAAAACAAAATACAATTCCCTTTTTTTTCCAATATATTTCTCCTGAAGCTGTCGAACAATGAATATGGCATCAGTGGTCCCCCTGCCTGGCATAAACCCAAACTGCATCTCATCTATATTCACTCTTTCTCTAATCATACCTTCTAGAACTCTCTCCATTACTGTACTTTCATTATCTGATCTAAGAGCTTTATACCTCTGTAATTTCCCCTTTCCAGGGCATCACCCTTTCCCTTGTACACATTTACAATTACACTCCTCAGCCAATCATCTGGGACAACACACTCATATATAATCCTATTTATCAGGTCAGTGACTAACCTCACCCCAGTATCTCCTGAGGCCTTCAACATTTCGGCAGTCAACCCAGACGCACCTGCTGCCTTCCCCACCCGCATCCTGCCTATTGCCTCACTCACAGTAGCAGCGTCAATCAAAGGCCAAGGGCCAAACACTGGATCAGCGGGCTCCAAACCTTCTCTATCCCAATCAAACTCCTCATTCAACAATCAGCTATAATGCTCTCTCCATGCATCTTTAATATCCTCACTGCTCACCACTACCCTTCCATCATCATTCTTCACACACTGCTCACCTACAATGTCCCGATTATCCCTCTTCACCTTATTTGCCACCCTAAAAATCATATTTTTCCTTTCTCCATGATTTAGATTATCAAGTAAAAGTCTCTGTGACTCAGACTTCGCCCTGTATACCTCTCTTCTAGCCCTGTGCTTGGCAGCCAAGTACTCCTCCCTGTTACCACCATTCTTCCATTCCTGGAAAAGCCTTCTTTTCTCCTTAACTGCAGCTTCTACACCCTCATCCCACCACCAAGTTACTTTATGTCTTGGTGGGCCTCTTGTCCAACCGCATATTGTATCGGTAACTCTCAAGAGTTGTTCTTAAGGGCTTTATACTGTTCATTAACGCCTCTATCTACGCCTTCCTGTTCAGCCACCACTCTCCTCATCTCACATAAAAGGCATCCCTTACTGATTGGTTTCCCAGCATCCATATTTTCCTCATAGGTACATATGTCCTCCTTCTCATCACTCGCTCCTTAAGCACCATGTCACAAATCAACAGTTTGTGCTGCTGCACACACTCCTCGCTTCCTATAACTTTAACATCCCTCACTAATCTCCTATCAACCCTCCTGACCAGAAAATAATCTATCTGACTACTAATTCCCCCGGACTCATACGTAATCAACCGCCTGATTCTTTTCCTAAAATGTGTGTTGCACACAATCATGTCCATAGCCTCCCCAAACTCGAGTATTCTTTCCCCTTCCGCATTCCTCACACCATACGCACATCCTCCATGGACTCCTTCAAAACCTTGAGCTGCTTCACCCACATGACCATTTAAATCCCCTCCAAGAACCACTACCTCATCATCACCCATACCACTCACTACAAGTATTAAATCATCCCAAAATCTATCCTTCTCTGCGTCATCCAATCCCACCTGTGGAGCATATGCCGATATAACTGAAACTAATTTCTGCCCGACCAAAATTTTCACTACTAATATCCTATCACTTACTCTCATAACATTCATGACATATTCCACCCATTTCTCTGCAACCAACACACCCACACCCCCATATCCGTCAGTTCCCCCCTGCCAAAACAACTTATAGTAGCAATGCTTCCCAACAATCTTTCTGGCTGATCCACCCCTGTACCGGACTTCCTGCAAACATGCCACATCCACCCACCTCCTACTGAATGCCTCAGCGACTTCCCCTGCTCTTCCTCTCAAACTTCCCATATTCCACGAACCCACCCTAAACCCCCTGGGTGATTTGCTGTCCTCAGGCTTGCTTTGGTGCTTGTTTTTGTAGTTCATAGTCGGTAAGATAAAGGGAGGTAAACATTCCAAAGGCCCGACCCATTGCACAGACCCAGGTCCAGGCAATGGATCTGGGACCCCTAGCCCACCAGCTTACCAGTGGCTGTGGTAGTGGCCTCGGGGCACCCTGCCAGGACAGCTGCAGGGACACCCTCCAAGTATGGCTTGGCACTGCAACTGCCCCGCCATTATACACCCAATGATAGGGCAGCCTCCTGGGGCGCTACTCCCAGGTTCGGGCCCCTCTCTATTGAGCGGAAGCGACAGCCTGGGAACCGCAATGCCCTGTACCCTCTAGCACAGGTTCGAGCCCCATCTCACCCCGGACCCATGATCTATGCCGGCGGAACCCCAGTCAAGCCTCCCCCCAAAAGCCCACCACTAGGTAGCGAGGGCAAAGTTTTCTGGCCACATGCCCTTGCTAGCGTCAACCCCTGTAACGTAGTGGGATACGTTGTGTAATATGTAAAGCGCATGTGGTGTAGTGCATAGGATAGTTAGAGGAAATGTTTGGGAGAGTATGCTGGTCTACTCTCCATGTTACTGTCACACTGAAAATGTCAGCAAAGGGGGATGGTTAGGTAACTAGTGAAACAGGAGCTCCAGCTCTCCCTATCACCAGTATTCCCCTCGGGAGTACTACCCTGTTCGGCCTGTGCTACAGCCTCCTCCTAACAGTTAAATGCCTATCAGTGTTACTTACCTTAGCCTTGCACTCTCTCTTTGCTAGTTGGAAGCCATCAATATCATCTAGCCTGGTCTCAACCCTGACTAGCCTAGTATCATAGTTATCTATCCTGCCCAACATTTCAGCTTCCACTTCCTCTACATGCACTGCCTAACATCCACCTTTCCAACTTCATTTTCCCAACCCTTCTACCTGTCACTTAGCACATTAACTGCCACACTTATTTTCCTAATTTCTAAACTAAACTTACTAAACAGCAAAACTAACAACACTTATACTCACCTTTCTCTTTCACCATTAGTCTCCTATAAACTCCTTCAAGCACGAGTAGGAGAATATTTAAGCAGGCACAATATTAAGGGAGGCTTGGGAAAGTGTTGGCTGTACATCTTCACCTGAGCAGGTCAAGGGTCATGGAAGTGTTTAGTGCAATAGCTCTGTTGTTTTCTGTGGCCTCAGTGTGACATGGGAAGGAAGAAGTTCCCTCCCTTTGATATGGCCTGGTATGTCTGGTGCCACCAAAACCTGCTTACGAGTGAAAAGCTGGCTTTTTAGCTGCATAAAAAGCTCTTTATACACTCTCCACTCTCTCATTTCAGAGACAACCAAAGAAAGGTACCTGTGACAGATGTTAACTGAATAGAATAAGAAGCCCCTTGACATGAAACACCTGTACAATGGCTAGGCCTATGCATCTGGCGAGCTGACTGCTGAATAACATTAGATTGATTGGTTGAAGATGCTTATCCTGGCAGCATAATAGCAAAGACAACTCTGTAACAAGAATAAACTCTAATAACTATCGGGTATATAAAAACATACACATTAGAACTACTGCTGACCAAGGGAGTCTGTTCTCTCGAAAAAGGAGAGGGAGACTCCTAACCACACATGCCTCCTCACCAAGCACAGGGGAAAGAAGGTAAAACTCATTTCCTGCCATACACTTGGAGTGATATCAACAGTGAGAGTCTCAAAGACTGAGACACTCAATCAATAAATGCCACAGAGCCAAAGGGGACCAGAGAGTCCTCACATTAAGGAGGACAGCACTGCATCAAGTATTACAATCATTTTGGAGCAAGATATGGAAGATTTCCAGCATCAGGGAATGAATGTAAACACTCATGGACAGAATGAAGTTATTATGGCACCTTCTGGATCTTGTTGGCAAAAGGAAGTGTACCCAAAACACTCTAGGAAGAAGCTCATACAGAGAAATAATCCATAAAGGGAGGAGACCTATACTCCATTTCACCAAGTCTGGTGCGATATCAGTGATGTTTTCAACACCTGTAGCACTGATAAAGGTCTTCGGTACTGGATATACCTTTTTATATTGCCTTTATATTGGTTCTTAAGGTAATAAATAGAGATTTACCTAGTGCAAGGATTTATATCAACACTACAGGCATTCACAACATCACTGATAGTGCCAGACTTGGTGAAATGGAGTACAGTAGGGGCAGTGGGGATAGTCACACTGACACCTTATCTGCAGGCTCTTTTCCCTGGAGTCCCACATGCACTGGTACCCAACAGAATATCCCTCCATCCATGACTCCTGAAGAAGCTATTCTAAACCCACCCAAACCAAGGGGTGGGGAGACGTGAAATGCTTAAAGACAGACGAGGCCACTCTTGAGCCACCAATAAATGTAAAATTAACAACCCTATGGGTAAAACTAAGTTGAAGAGCCATCAACACTACTGACAGTTTAGCAGTAAAAATAGGCTGAGGAAGGTACTAGGCCACTCAGGCTAAAATCAGGGAAGATGGTGTGAAATTTGGGCTTTGAACCATCAGTAAAAACACACAGACACAGCATGAAGGGCAGCATGAGATAAAAATTTAGTGAAAAACACCATATATATGATGTCACAACCTTACTAGAATGACTGATCTCAGCTAACATCCATGGCTGGACCACTGATATCCTTACATGCAAGGCTGGATTATGCAGGAGACTAACAAAATTTCATTCACTCTATAACTAAGGGTCAAAGAAATCACATAAGTACTGTAGATCATATAACAGGTGGCAAGTGAGACTAAAAACACAGTCACATGTAAAGAGTTTCAGGACTGCATCAACATCTTACTATGAGAGTGATGCCGTAGCTAGATCAAAAAAATCCCTTGCATCTGAAAGCAGACTGGGGATGGTTCAGGCACAAAAAGTTCTAGCTAAAATGAAGGCCAAAAGTAAGAACGAGAGTATGGTAATTCTATGCCATTTCAGCAGAAATCTGGGCCAGGTTGCATCCGTCATTAACCCTCTCAAACTCTTTCGACACAACCTACATCCAACCACTTCTGAGTACTGTATGACCCCCATGGCTGGCCCAGACCTTACACGCCACACATCCCTCACTCAGCAATGAGTACAACGTCGGAAAATGTTTCAACTTTCTTCCTTACCCTTATTTATATCTGTACTGTTATGAAATTGCTACATGTTAACTTTAAAAAAAAAAAAAAAAAAGGTGTGAGAGAGAGAGAGAGAGAGAGAGAGAGAGAGAGAGAGAGAGAGAGAGCAAAAAAATAAATAAATAAATTAATTAATTAATTAATTAATTACCTTATTTTATCATTCACTCATTTATTCTATGCTGATTTCTCACAGATATACAAACATTTCATCAACGTTTGTTGAGGGAAAGTTGTAGAGCATTTATTTGCAATCATTTTCATTAAAAAATAACACTTTGGCTCTTTGAGAAAGATTTAAACTGCAACAGAAACATCTTACGGTCTTTGACCACACCCGGCTGCTCTAGAAGCAGCTGGCTCAACATCATAAAATGTTTCCATTCATTTCATTCCCCTGCCCTTATTTGTAACTGTATTGTTATGAAAATATTGCATGTTAAAAATTAATAAATTGTATTCCTAAGGAAAGGAGAAAAGAAGGCTTTTCCGGGAACAGAAGAAGGTTGGTAACAGGGAGGAGTACTTGGCTGCCAAGTGTAGGGCTAGAAGAGAGGTATACAGGGCGAAGTCTGAGTCACAGAGACTTTTACTTGATAATCTAAATAATGGGGAAAGAAGAAATACGATTTTTAGGGTGGCAAACCAGGTGAAGAGGGATAATTGGGACATTATAGATGAGCCGTGTGTGAAGAATGATGAAGGAAGTGTAGTGGTGAAAAGTGGGGATATTAAAGATGCATGGAAAGAACATTATAGCCAGTCGTTGAATGAGGAGTTTGACTGGGACAGGGAAGGTTTGGAGCCAGCAGATCCAGTGTTTGGCCCTTGGCCTTTGATTGATGCTGCTACTGTGAGTGAGGCAATAGGCAGGATGCGGGTGGGGAAGGCGGCAGGTGTGTCTGGGTTGACTGCCGAAATGTTGAAGGCCTCAGGAGATACTGGGGTGAGGTTAGTCACTGACCTGATAAATATGATTATACAGGTTGACATTCAAAAATCCGGCCATCGAAAATCCGGTTCCTTCAGATTTCCGGCATAGATTTCGGAGTGCATTTTCAAATTTACCGTGTTGGCACGCCACTGTTTTCTGGAGGTGCTGTTTATGTTTTGATGGTGCTGTACTCCAGAATTAGCTGTTGGGTCTTGCTTGCACCTGCTAACAGGCATTCCTGCTCATTCCTTCTCATTTTATCATTTAGTTACTGCTGTACAGTTCCATTATGGATTCAGCAAAGAAAAGAGGTGGCGTAAAATGTAAACACTGTGCGTTGTCAATCGCAGAGAAAGTGGAAATGCAAAAAAAAACTTAACAGCGGCGAGTCTGTGCGAACCATACGTGAAACATACGACATTGGCTCTTCAACAGTGTATGATATTAAAAAACAGAAAGAAAAACTGTTAAAGTTCTTTTCTGACAGTGGATCAAAAAAGCAAATGTTTCTAAGGAAGTCAATGACAGAGGGAAAAAGTTAAATATATACAACATATATAACCATAAAAAATCCGGCATTTTTGAAACTCTGGCACTCCTCAGGTCCGGAGCTTGCCGGATTTTTTAATGTCAACCTGTATATGAGTGTGTTGTCCCAGATGATTGGCTGAAGAGTGTAATAGTAAATGTGTACAAAGGGAAGGGTGATGCCCTGGAAAGGGGAAATTACAGAGGTATAAAGCTCTTAGATCAGATAATGAAAGTAATGGAGAGAGTTCTAGAAGGTATAATTTGAGTGAATATTGATTAGATGCAATTTGGGTTTATGCCAGGCAGGGGGACCAATGATGTCATATTCATTGTTTGACAGCTTCAGGAAAAATATATTGGAAAGAAAAGGGAATTGTATTTTGTTTTTGTTGATTTGGAAAAGGCCTTGGACAGAGTCCCTAGAGAGATGGTGAAGTGGGCAATGAGAAAGCTAGGGTTGGAAGAGAGGCTGGTTAGGGTGGTTATGGCCATGTATGTGGGTGCTTGCACCCGGGTAAGAGTGAATGGAGTTTTGAGTGATGAGTTTTCTGTGAATGTTGGTGTGCATCAGGGGTCAGTTTTGAGTCCCTTGTTGTTTATCATGGTACTTAAAGCCCTCTCGTGTGGCTTCAGAGATGGACTCCCATGGGAGATGGTGTATGCTGATGATTTGGTGTTGGTTGCAGAGACTGGAGGGGGGGCGGGGGAAGGATTTGGGGGGTTGAGAGGTGGTATGGGGCATGGGGGCTTGGGGGTAAATGCAGATGAAGCAGAGGTGGTGAAGTCTGGGGTTGGTGGCGGTGTGGTCGGAGGAGGGGGAGAGTGGCCGTGTGCAGTTTGCCACAGAGGTGTGGGAAGTGGTTCCATCTTGTGCAGGGTTTGTGATGAGTGGGTGCACAGGAGATGTAGTGGTGTTGGAGGTGGGCTGCGAGATGGTGCTGATTTTATGTGTGTGGCATGTCGGGGGAGGAAAGGTGGAAGTTGTTGGGCGTGGGGGGGTAGGGCTTGCTGGTGGGTCTCTTGAGAGTGTGGGTGAGTTTTGTTATTTGGGAGACATGTGTGCCGGAGGTGGGGCTGGAGTTGGCTCGGTTGCTGAGGTGGGAGGTGGTTGGAGGGGGTTCGGGGAGCTGTTGCCTCTCCTGACATTGAGGAGACTCTCCTTACGTGCTAAGGAGTCTTTGTATGCAGCATGTGTTAGGAGTGTGATATTGTATGGTAGTGAGACCTGGGCAGTAAAGGAAGACGATATTCGCAGGCTTAGGCATGTGGAGGTGACGGTGATTGGGTGGATGTGCAGTGCGTCCCTGCGTGTGGGGCCTGGGGGGGCTGGGTTTGTGGTGGGGAGGTTGAGAGGTGAGATGTGACTGGAGTGTGTTGGTGCTGTGATAGGGAGAGGTGGGCTGGGGTGGTTTGGGCATGTGGAGAGGGTGGGGGATGGTAGTTGGGTGCAGGGGGTGAGAGGTGTTAATACTGGGGGAGGGCTTGGGAGGGGAAGACCGAGAAAGACATGGGATGAGGTCATTAAGTGTGACCTAAGGGTTAAGGGACTGAACAGGGAGGCTGCCAAAGATCGAGCAGCAAGGAAAGCCGCCATTAGGTGACCAAGGCCAACGCATGCAAGCATGTTGGAGCCTTCAAAAACGAATGAAAACGAAACGAAAGAAGAAAAAATGAACAAAAAAATAAATTACCATATTTTTTGTTCACTCATTTATTCAACGTTGATTCTGTTGAGATACCGTATATAAACATTTTGTCAATGTCTGCTGAATGCTCTACAACTTTCTCTCAACAAGCATTAACAAAACGTTTATATATTTGTGGGAAATCAGTGTTGAATAAATAAGTGCACAAAAAAAAATGGTAATTTATTTTCTATTTTCTTTTTTTTCATTCAATAGGAAGATCATTTGTTCAATTTTAACACGTAGTAATTTCATAACACTATATTTATAAATAAGGGCACGGGAGAAAAAATTGAATGACGCAACCGAAAATCGTGGCAAAAAAATACCGCAACCTACATGGATGGATGCAACCTGAGTTGAAAAAGCGCAAGTGGTTAGATTTCATTGGACACTACCTGTGTCGAAAAAGTGCAAGCAGTTGGATTTTTTACCGAGCCCTCGCGTATGAGAGAATTAATGTCAGAAGTTCTCTGAAATGGTCTTAGATGTGAAATAACTAAAACCACAAGAGCCTGATAGCTAACTGGAGTCAATGCTTTCGTTTTGTTTCGTTTTTAAAGGTGTCAACACATTTACATGCTTCAGCCTTGGTCACCTAATGGCGGCCCTCCATGCTGCTCAATCTCCTGCAGCTTCCTTATTTAGTCTCTTATCCCTGAGGTCACACTCAATAACCTCATCCCAGGTTTTTATCAGTCTATCCCTCACCACCCTACCCCTAACATAAACACTTCTCACTTTCTGCACCCAATTATATCCCCCATCCTCTCCACATGCCCAAACCATCTCAATCTACCTCTCATCACAACACCAATACACTCCAGTCCCATCCTATCTCTCACTCTTCCATTGCCAACCTAGCCCCCCAGGGCTCACACTCAGGGATGCACTGCACCTCCACATAATCCCTGCCATTTCTGTATGTTTGAGCCTGCAAATATCCTCTTCCTTTATTATCCAGCATTACACTCCTAACACATGCCACATATAAAGATCCTTTAGCATGGAGCGAGAGCTCTCTCAATGTCAGGACAGGCAACAGCTCCCTGAGCTTCTTCCAGCCACTGCTCACTCTACCCACAGGGCTAGCTCCAGCACCACCTCCAGCACATAACATGTCTCCCAAATAACAATACTCTTCCACACGCTCAAGAGACTCACCAGCAAGTTCAAACTTTTCATGCCCGACAATCTCCACATGCTCTCCCCGACACACCGCACACATGAAATCAGCATTATCTTGCAGTCTGCCTCTAATACTACCACATCTCTTCATCAATCCATCCATCATCCAATCTTATGTCATCCCACAGAGGAGCATAGGAGCCCGGGGCTAGGCAAGTTGGTCCTGACATTTAAGCTGAGTGACCAGCCTCACTCATCCCTGAGTGGCATTACGTGAGCAATAAACCCAAACCATCCCTTGGATATAAACCTTCACTGGCTCGATCCGATTGGAGTGTCGTAATTACCCACTAAACCACCGGGCGCCAAAATTTGGTTATATGGTTACCACCCAGCATGATAAATGGTTTCCTGGTGTACAGGAAACTATTTGGCTTGTCACTCAGTGTAGAGTCACCCACAGGCAGAAGGATGAGGAAAGAATGAAGGAAAGACAAACAAAAGAGGGAGTGTAAAAGTCACTCGTATGCAGAAGGACAAGGAAAGAATGAAGGAAAGAAAGACAAAAGAGGATTGAAGTTTCAATTATCACAAACACTGCACAAGATGGAATTACTTCCCATGCCATTGTGGCAAATCGCACATGGCCACTCTCCCTCTACTTTGACAGTAATACCACCAGCCCTTAAATACCATCACTTTTGATTTATCTGCATTTGCTTTTATGCCCTTGTGACCCAACCATCTCTCCACTTCCTAAATCCTTCCTCCGCCTCCCTTTCATTCTCTGCAATCAAAACCAAATCATCAATATACAACATCTCCCACGGGAGTCCATTTCTGAGGTCACGTGAGAGAGATTCATAATAAACAAAGAGGGGCTCAAGACTAACCCCTGATGCACACCAACATTCACAGAAAACTCACTACTCAGATCTCCATTTACCCTTACATGGGTGCGAGTACCCACATACATGGCCATAACCACCCTATCCAGCCACACCTCAATTCCAAGCTTTCTCATTGCCCACTTCACTACCTCTCTAGAGACTCTCTCAAACACCTTCTCCAAACCAACAAAAACAAGGCACTATGCCCATTTCTTTCCTATATATTTTTCCAGAAGCTGTTGAACAATGAATATGGCATAAGTGGTCCCTCTGCCTGGCATAAACCCAAACTACATCTCATCAATATTCACTCCTTCTCTAATCATACCTTCTAGAACTCTCTCCATTACCATCATTATCTGATCCAAAAGTTTTATACCTCTAAAATTTCCTCTTTCCAGGTATCACCCATCCCTTTCTACACATTTACAGTTACACTCTTCAGCTAATCATCTGGAACAACACCCTCATATATGATCATATTTATGAAGTCAGTTACTAACCCCACTCCTATATCTCCTGAGGCTTTCAATATTTCAGCAGTCAACCCAGACACACCTGCTGCCTTCCCTATCTGCATCCTACAGATGCAGGCCAGACACTGGATTTGCTGGCTCCCAACCTTCCCTGTTCCAGTCAAACTCCTCATTCAACAACCAGTTGTAATGTTCTCTTCAGGCATCTTTAACCCCTTAACCGCGGGTCGTCACTTTCGTGATGGTCGGGTGCAATGGATCATACCGAGGGAAGTCACTTGAGTGACTCTATGTAATTTTTAATTCCCCTGGGCTTTCAGGTGGTGACTTGTATCATCTATCAGCAATGACAATGTCCAACAATAGTCAGAGCTGCTAATGTCATCAGTACTCCCATCCACTGTTGACAATTTAGCCATTTTCCCCCATTCTAGACTCCCCTCCCTACCTCCCCTCCATTACCCTCTCGTGACGTCTGCTCAGCCTCTCTGCGCTAAGTAAATCTTCCACAGATTTATCCGCTGTTTTCATCCATTGAAATGAGCCCTATGCCCTATTCTTATACAAAATAATATATATACAGTAGGCGCGGAAAGTATTGACTTTTTTTGCTGACGTCATTCTTTTTCGCGTTAAGTGAAGTAGGGTCAATACTACCCTCCCCTGTGATGCGAAATGAGCTGACGCTTTTTCAACGGGAGCTGGCAACCCTGCTTGATAGGTTTGGCACCACAGGAGCAGGCTCAGTAATGTTTGGGCAGCCACAGGAGGAGGATTGTCTCTGTGTGTGATGCACCACGAGGGCATGTTTTGACTCAAATAACACAGTTATTTGGTTACCTACCACATTCTCATCATGCCTAAAGTAACCACAAGCAAGGACAAACGTGTGGAAGTGATTACTTTATACAAAGCTGGCCACAAACTCCCATTTATTGCAAATCAGATGGTGTTAGACTGAGGACAGTGCAGAGACTGGTGAAGCGGTTCAAGGATAGTGGGGAGGCCATTCCTCCCACTCCACTTCCCAAGCCTGGGAGACCTCGTAAGACAACCTTCAGGACCCGTCAGCTGATCTCAAGGCAAGTTAGCAAGGATCCAAGGCTAACAGCACGGGATTTAAAAGAAAAGAACCCACAGTTGCTGGCAGATGTGTCTGTCAGAAGTGTGCAGCAGCTGTTGCATGACGATCTGGGCTACAGGAGTTTTTGTGCTCGTAAAAAACCACTGCTAACTGCACTTCAGAAGAAAAAGAGAGTAAATTTTTGTAAGAAATATCTTGCCTGGAGTGAGGAGCAATGGAAAACTGTGCTTTGGAGTGATGAGTCAACATTTACTGTCACTGGTACCCCTTCATCACGAGTGTACCGCAAACCAGGCAGTGACCCCCTGGATCCTAAGTACACTTCCAAGTTTGTTAAATACCCAGCCTCACTCATGGCTTGGGGCTGCTTTACATATTATGGTGTTGGTAGGTTGGTAATTCTACCTGCAAATGAAAAAGT
>JAGKTI010028420.1:0-12952 GCA_018397915.1 Birgus latro | reverse complement strand
GACTGTAGAGGCAGGATCTGGCCGCTCCCATGTCGACAAGTAGCCTGTCTTTCACCCCGTTCAGTCTCATCTTGTCGTAAACTGCGGGGCAATATTTTTGTGAGGTGGCCTTCACCACTGTGGGGTGGTGCGTGGGCACTCCTAAAAATCCAGTTTGTTGTGGGGCGTCTTCTTCGTCCGGTCCTACTTCACAAGGGTTGGAGTACTCGGCAGAGGGTGCATTCTCACAAGAGACCTTGCGGCGCCCTTGGGTAGCTGTTTTTCGTTGGGCAGCTATAAGTTGTTCCCATATGTCATGAATGGGGCACCGGTGGTTACATGCTGAAAACTCCCAAGGATCTGTGGAGATGAGGTTATTATTCTCCTTAGGGGCAGGGCACCTCTTGGTGGGGAGTGCCCTGGGCATAGTGGGTGGTGCTGAAGGAACTCTGTGGGTGGGGGGCATCCATGGTTTGGGGTGTGGTACCTTTTGAGTTGGGACTCTGCTTACTGCGCTGATGTGTTGTGGGGTAGTGCGGACGGCGAGAAGGCGCCTGACCAGATGGACATCCCTGTCAAGGTCTCCTGTTGGGTCATAGATTACAAAATGTTCTCTTATGGCGCTGGAGAAGATCCTCAACAGGGTACTGAAGATGTGTTGTTCCCGGGTGGCCCCGTTGGCCTCCAAGTAAATGGCTGTGACAAGTCGCCCGGCTTGGTTGAGCATGTTGTCCAGGTTGCCATCGTAGGTGAGGGCGTCGAGCTGGGATAAAGTAACAACTTTCCCTAGTGATGGCGTGACTTCTTGAGTCATGATTTATGTGATCTGCGCCCATGTCAGCTCCGGGACGATCTTCATGGTGATGCTTAAGACTGCTTTTCCTAGGTCGGGTAGAGTTACTGCTATCTTCTCCCTGTCATGCTGGAATCTGATGTCCAGTAGTGGTTTAATCATGCAAATATATGTGTCTATGTCGCACTGTTCAGGGTCGAATTTGGCAATTGTACATGCTGTTTGGCCTCCATTTTGTTAGACTTTCCCTTTCATTCCTCGTTGCTTTCTGACCGGATCAAGAACCACTGCTAGCCACCAGTGTTATGCCACGAACTCAGAGCTCAACTTTTTGCTCCCTGAGTATGAGACTGGGTCTAGGGTATGCGGCCAAAGGAACTCGGCTCAAAACACAGGCTAACCAATCTTACACATATATTACCATATAAATATACAGATGAAAGGGACAGTACAATAAGACAGATTATACACACTATAAGGACATATGGACAAGGAGTTATGACTACAGGTGACAGGGTAGCTGCGGATATTGCCCAGGTGTGGGAGGTGTTCTGTCAGGTGTGCACTCTCGGGAGAGGTGCAGGACCACTGTCATAGGCTGGATCGTCCAGTGTGGGCTGTGGGGAGGCGCAGAGGGAGGCCTTTCCCTGGATGGGCCATGGTGAGTGTGTTGGCCCTTGAAACTGGGGCTGAACAGAGCGAGCAGACGCCTACTCTTGGGGGAGGACAGCTTGCCAGCTGGTCTGGGCAGGTCTCTGCCAGCAGTCCTGGGGGCGTCCCTCGGTGGCCGGGGGCTGTGGTCTCTCCTGCGTCAAGAGTCTGTCAGGGGCTGCCTGCAGCGTCTCTTCCTCAGGGTGCTGGCTGCAGTGAGTGCACTCCAAGGCTCACGATGGGGCCACTCCAGACCCTCTCCAACAGGGACTCTGCTAGGGAGCTAGCTCTGCCCCTTTCGCATCCCACTCATCCTATGGAGGAGTGAAGTAAGCAAAGGGCATTGCCCTTGTAGGGAGCCACAGGGGTAGCAGACGAGGGAAGTACAGTGGATGTTCCCTCCCCAGTGGACAAGGTGGGCGCTGCCACGGTTCCACTAGACCCTGGGACTGCAGGTGAGAGAAGTACGGTGGACGTCCTCTCCCCGGTGAGAATGGTGGGTGTTGCAGTGGTTCTGCTCCCTGTGGGGGCTGAAGACGAGGGAAGTATGGTGGATGTTCCCTCCCCGACAGGCACGGTGGGCACCGCCGAGGTTCTGCCTTGCCCTAGGACTACAGGTGAGAGGAGTACAGTGGACGTCCTCTCCCTGGTGAGCACGGTGGGCGTCACCGTGGTCCTGCTCCCAGCAGGGGCTGCAGGTGAGGGAAGTATGGTGGATGTTCCCTCCCTGACGAATGCAATGGGTGTCGTCGCAGTCCTGCTTGGGTTTGTAGGTAAGGGAAGTACGGTGGGCGTTCCCTTCCCGTCGAGCATGATGGGCGTCGTCGCGGTCCTACCTGGGACTGTGAGTACACAATTCCCACCCCGATCCAGGCGAGTGCTGGTCTGGGTGGAGATTAGTGCAGTGGGGTGGCATAGCTCCCGAAGTCTCCGCTGAGGGGAAGAAGGGCGCATGGTGACAGGGGACGTATGCCCATCTTGCTCGGGCCCTTTCCACGCCTCCCTGTGGACTCCCCTTTATGCTCGTATTTCAGTTTTCATTAACCTCTTGAACATGCATAATTTTTTCCCAAGCTGAATTTCATCGTGTGGGGATGGTAAAAATGAAATATGAATATGCCTTTACGATTATAGTGAAGATGTTAATGATCATAACCCGACTCAGACGACGCCAACCGAACTATACCCACATTGTGCAACACAAGCCTCTTCAGCAGGATAAAATGGGGTGGAGTTAACAAGAATGATGTTCTCAGGTTGAAAGGGTTAATCTGTCTTAGTCATACTAAGTCCCATCAGCGCAGCTTATTCTACCCTAGCATATTTAACTCACCTCACCTGAAATAACTACAATCCAATACCGTTCAATGAACCCACCACAGTTGACTCCACATACTCAAACTTAACTCTAGCTAATCTATTCCATTCTGTAGTTTATTCTTGTTACTTCCAGACAATTTAATTCAGTTAAGGAATCATTCCTCTAACTAGAGTAGTTAAATAAATCTTTGATTAACCCCTTCACTACAAAAGGTATCCCTATAAGATGTCTTTAACAGTCTGGAGGCAACAATAATTAACAGAGTGCATCACCTGATTCGATGGGTTGATCCATTATAAGCAAAATTAAACCACTCATAACTCTTTCATCTCATTCAGCAAATTTGTTCCATTATCCCAGGAAGCAACTCTTAACTCAGACATAACTTAACTCGGACATAACTTAAGCAAACCTACCACAACCCAAGGCTGTGTCCACTCAGGAAGGCAGACTGGTGCGAATAAACACAGTGCTTGGAGTTTGTGTATTTTCTCCATTTCTCCTTGTGTATAGTGCAATACATGTTCTGGTATTCCAAACAGTGGGGGTGAGCCAAGCATCAGCTATGAGCTGCGCAATAACCATTTTATTTTTGCCTGTTGGTTGTGCAGTAAGGAAAGTTACTTAAATTTTCTTCCATGACCTGTGTGGTCTCACCTTCTTTATTGTGCCCACCTGCCTCAAATGTAGCCATTTGAATTGTGATGCAGAAACTTCTGCGCTTACCCACGCTCGTTAACCTGCTTTCCATGTGGCCATAGCCACATGTCCTTATCAAATCCAACTTAATAAAATCCATCCTAATCTAACTTAACCCGAGGAATCCCATCGACGTATGGGTAGGTCGCAATGTTTTGTCAAAGCTACACCCATCGATGTATGGGTACATTGCGCAATTGCAAGGGTCATAATTTGCACAATTTTAAAGTTTCATGGGTGATTTTTGGTAGGCATATGTGGGAGACCTTCCTCTACGTGCTGTCAAGCGGGGACACTGCCTGGCTTCCCTCCCCCCTCCCCCCCTCCCCCGCACACTGGGCAATTCACCTGTTAGCAGTAAGCTGGCCAGTAAAGGTATGTTGCCCCACGGTCTCTCCAATGACGAAATTCACGGTGAAAGTGATTCCTGAGGTGGAGGACAAAGAAATAAAGAGGCTAGAGCAAGAAACAATCAGAAGTGATGAGGTGGTAATATCATAAAGGAAGGTGCCATATGTGGATGTGTTTGGTGACTGAACAATGCTTCTATTTTTTTTTTTTTTTTCATGCAAAGAAGAATGAACCAAAGGCTATTGGCCGCATACTGTTCCCCCCAAGAAAAAGCAAAAACAATACAAAAGAGAGGCAAATTCATGATCCATTCATTTCGAGATGCCTGGACACACTGTGTTTGAAAGATTGGAGATCATAGGAAGTAGGGAATACAGACAGAGGAAAACAGTTCCAGAGTTGACCAGTTGCATAAATGAAGGACTGGGAGCAACAGTTAACTCTTACATTAGAGAGTTGGACAGAAAAGGGATGAGAGTTGTTGCTAGACAGGTACTATGTACCCGTCGTAGAGGTGGAGGGATGCAAGCAGACAGTTCAGAGGAACAGTGACTGTTGAAGAAGCGATAGAAGAGACATAAAGATGCAACAGTGCGGCGAAGAGACAGAGGTTGAAGGGAATCAGTAAGAGGAGGAGAGTTAATGAGGCGAAAAGCCTTTGACTCCACCCTATTGAGAAGAGCTGCATGTGGAGAGCCTCCCCACACATGAGAGTTCTACTCCATACACGAGTGAATAAAACCCGTGTACAAGGTCAACAACTGTGCAGGGGTAAAGAAAATTCGGAGTCGGCTTAGCACACCTAATCTCTTGGAAGCAGATTTCACAAGAGATGTAATATGTCCTTTCTAAGACAAATCCCGAGGGAATGAAACCCTAAGCATGTTCAAGGATGATGCAGGACTGAGCTGGACATTATTAAACATTAGTGGGTAATCCTGTGGAAGATTTTGTCAGGTTGATAAGTGTGAGAACTGAGTTTTTGACGCATTAAAAATAACAAGATTATTCTTACCCCAATCAGAGATACGAGCCAAGTCAGACATTAGGTGTGCCATAGCCTCATCCTTTTTTAGTTGAAGTAACTGCTGAGATGGACGATGCGGCAACCGAATGGANCCAAGAAAAAGCAAAAACAATACAAAAGAGAGGCAAATTCATGATCCATTCATTTCGAGATGCCTGGACACACTGTGTTTGAAAGATTGGAGATCATAGGAAGTAGGGAATACAGACAGAGGAAGACAGTTCCAGAGCTGACCAGTTGCATAAATGAAGGACTGGGAGCAACAGGTAATTTTTGCATTAGAGAGTTGGACAGAAAAGGGATGAGAGTTGTTGCTAGACGGGTACTATGTGCCCGTCGTAGAGGTGGAGGGATGCAAGCAGACAGTTCAGAGGAACAGTGACTGTTGAAGAAGCGATAGAAGAAAGATAAAGATGCAACAGTGCGGCGAAGAGACAAAGGTTGAGGGGAATCAGTAAGAGGAGGAGAGTTAATGAGACGAAAAGCCTTTGACTCCACCCTATTGAGAAGAGCTGCATGTGGGGAGCCTCCCCACACATGACAGTTGTACTCCATACACGAGTGAATAAAACCCGTGTACAAGGTCAACAACTATGCAGGGGTAAAGAAAATTCGGAGTCGGCTTAGCACACCTAATCTCTTGGAAGCAGGTTTCACAAGAGATGTAATATGTTCTTTCCAAGACAAATCCCGAGGGAATGAAACCCCAAGCATGTTCAAGGATGATGCAGGACTGAGCTGGACATTATTAAACATTAGTGGGTAATCCTGTGGAAGATTTTGTCGGGTTGATAAGTGTGAGAACTGAGTTTTTGACGCATTAAAAATAACAAGATTATTCTTACCCCAATCAGAGATACGAGCCAAGTCAGACATTAGGTGTGCCATAGCCTCATCCTTTTTTAGTTGAAGTAACTGCTGAGATGGACGATGCGGCAACCGAATGGAAAGGTGAAGGGTGGAATCATCAGCGTTTGAGTGGATAGGGTTAGATGTACAGCTTAGAAGGTCGTTGATGAATAAAAGGAAGAGAGTTGGTGATAGGACAGAGCCCTGAGGATCACCACTGTTGATAGGTCTAGGAGAAGAACGATGGCCGTCTACAACAGCAGCTATAGAATGACCAGAAAGGAAGCTAGAGATGAAGGCACAGATAGAAGGATAGAAACCATAGGAGGGCAGTTTGGAAATTAAAGATTTATGCCAGACTCTATCGAAAGCCTTTGAGATGTCAAGTGCAATGGCAAAGCTTTCGCCAAAGTCCCAAAAACCAATATAATCTGTTACTACACATAAATTCTTACCAAATACATAAATAAATATGTAATTCAAAGTGGCTTGAATTAATTTACCCTTCCATAGTTCGTTTTCTTTAGCCAGGTACCCTGAAAAAGAAGGAAAATGCAAGGTTGCATGACACCTGTATCAACATTTTTAAGCACAGGATCGCGATTTTTCTATAAATTTTCGATGTTTCTCACCAAAAGCGAAAGTTTGAGCCAATAAATTTTTTCCAAAAAAATGCTTGGGATCTTGGTGTATTGGAGGTTGGAAATCGGTCGGGACGTGACGGGTTAAACCGCCGAGTCGCGTCGACGTATGGGTACGTCGCGATGTTTTGTCACAGCTACACCCATCGACGTATGGGTACGTCGCGCAATTGCAAGGGTCATAATTTGCACAATTTTCAAGTTTCATGGGTGATTTTTGGTAGGCAAATATGGGAGATCTTCCTCTACCTGCTGTCAAGCGGGGATTCTGCATGGCCAAACCTAACCCCTCCTCCCCTCCCTCCCCCCCACACTTGGCAATTCACCTGTTAGCAATAAGCTGGCCAGTAAAGGTATGTTGCCCCACTGTCTCTCCGATGACGAAATTCATGGTGAAAGTGGTTCCTGAGGTGGAGGACAAAGAAATAAAGAAGCTAGAGCAAGAAACCCACAGAAGTGATGAGGTGGTAATGTCATAAAGGAAGGTGCCATATGTGAATGCGTTTGGTGACTGAACAATGCTTCTATTGCCTTTATAAATGTGTTAAAACCAATATAGTCTGTTATCACACATAAATTCGTACCAAATACATAAATAAATACATAACTGAAAGTGGCTTGAATTAGTTAACCCTTCCATAGTTCGTTTTCTTTAGCCAGGTACCTTGAAAAAGAAGGAAAACGCAAGGTTGCATGACACCTGTATCAACAGCTTTAAGCATAAGATCGCGATTACTCTATGAATTTTCGATGTTTTTCACGAAAAGCGAGGGTTTGAGCCAATAAAAAAAAAAAATCCAAAAATGCTCGGGATTTTGCGGTATCGAAGGTTGGTAATCGGTCGGGACGTGACGGGTTAAGTAAGCCTACCCTAACCCAACTTGGGCAAACCCACTGAACCTAACTTAGAGAGACTCTAACCCAGTTAAAACTAACCCTAATTCAACACAAACCCATCTAGACCTAGCCTAAATCCTCCCTAACTCAAGCTAACCTGACTCATCCTAAAACATCCTTAGCCTTCCCTAACCCAGTTTCAATAATCCCACCCTAACTCACCCAAGCTCAGCAACTTGAACCAACCCAAAGAAAAATGAATCCAACCTGATTCGGCATGAAGCACCATAACTCAGCATAAACCCACTCTTATATAACCCAATCTAAACCCGATCTAACCTAACCTTAACCCACTCCAACCCAACTTAAGCCCATTCCAGTTCAGTATTAACTCATTCTAAGCCAATCTAACATAGCATAAAACAAAGCTAACTAAGCCTAAGCCCATACTATTCCAACCTTGACACACAAACCCACAATACCTAACAGTTCTGTCCCACTCTCATTGTGACTCTGTCACCCCAGTGTAAGTATTTTCGTCCCATCACTCTTAACCTGCCATATCCCGTCGACGTATATACACGTCCAAATGCTTTGCCACACTCAGTCCCATTGATGTTTATAAACATCTTGCAATTGCGAGGTCCATCATTTGCACATTTTTCAAGTTTTGCAGGTGATTTTTGGTAGGCATGAGTGGGAGACCTTCCTCTACCAGCCGCCAAGCGGTGGCATTGCCTGGCCCCGCGTGACCCCCCCCCCCGCCATTTTCTTGGCAACTCACCTGTTAGCAGTGACCTGGTCAGTAAAGACTTGTCATGCCTCGGTCTCTCTGATGACGAAATTCAAGGTGAAAGTGATTCCCGATGTGGAGGACAAAGAGAAAGAAACGAGCAGAAGTAATGAGGAGGTAATGTTGCCAGGGAAGGTGCGGTATGTTGATGTGTTTGGTGAGTGAAACAAAGCTTATATCGCCTATATTATTGTGTGAAAACCAATATACTCATGTACTACATATAAATTCGTGCCAAACAAATAAATATCTTCCTATTCTGAGTGGTTTGGAATAGTTACCCCTCCCATAGAAAACATCTCTGGAGCGGTGCTCCAGAGAAGACGGTACCAGGTGAGGGGAAGGGCACTTCTAAGCTCAGGTGAGCACTTTCTGAATTTTTCAATGTTTCTCATAAAAAGAGGAGGTTTTAGCTAACAACAACAAAAAATCGAAAATCTGCCGGGATTGGGGGGGAGTCATTGGTGAGAAATCTGCTGGGATGCGGCAGGTTAAGCAAACCTACTTATTCCTAACTCAGTCTGACACACCTCAATCCAGCTCAACCTCTCTGCCCCTTTTCATCTATTTTCATCATCTGAGGCTATTCATTATTCCCTAAAATCAGTTAAGCTCAGTTAAACCAATCCAAATTAGTATAAAACTATCCGGTTTACTCTAATTATTCCCATTCCAACTCATTTTAGCCCTCTTCATCCAACTCAGCTCAACCCCCTCCAGTCAGACATAACCCTTTCTAATTCATCTCAACTCTCTTCAACCCAAGTCAATCCCTCCAGCTCAAATAAGTCCCTCTTACAAAACTTACCCCTCCAGCCCGGTTCAATCCCTTCAATCCAGTGTAATCTTAACCCCAACCCATTTCATCCAGTTCCCACATCCTCAACATGACTTCCCCAAATAATCTTACAGTACCAACTTACCTTATCCAACCCAAATTAACCCCAGCTCCATCTAACACCAAACTGTTCCCTTACCGAATCAGTTCGCACCCACCCTAGTTGTATACCCTACTTACTTCAACACAGTTCAGTTCCAATCAACTCCATCTCATTCTGAACAAATCCCCGCCACCCTGACCTTACCCAGCCCCTAAACTAACCCCACCTAGCTCCAGCTTCTTACTCAACCCTACTGACATTACTATAATACAATAACAAGCCAACCTAATCCTCTACACCCTAATCTCTCACCCATCCATCCCTAACCATTACCCTACCTCGACCCAGTCTCCAGCCTAATCTCACTTTCACCGAGCAGCCAGACTAACTGCACCCTTCCCAACCGCTAAATTAACGCCATTTTCACCCAGACCCAACCTAATCCTACCTCGATCGCACTCCCCACTTCACATACCAACCCAACTCCATTCAGTTCCATCTTAACCCTACTTTGATCAAACCCCAACTCCATTACAATTTAAGTCCATTTTTCCTAACCTCCAGCTCCATCTAGTTCCTAAATAACTCTGACCTAACTAACCCTTCCCTGGTCCCATTCCTATCCAAAACCACTTTCCTCACATGAATTTCACACCCCGCAACTCCACCATAATCTTCCTCCTCCCGAAGCTAACCTCGGCTCCACCTATCCTCTAAGCTTACTACATCTCTCTTCAACTGCCTAATTAACATCAATATGACGCTACCTCCAAACTAACCCCAAATCTCCCTAACCCCCCAAATGAACCTATTCTCTCTCCCTATTCCGACCCCTCAGAACCAGACGACGTACGCTGAGGAGGTGCACGAGCGACGTCTGTTCCACGACGAGCTGAGTGACACACAGGGGGTGAGGGTGCAACAGAACGGCTCCTATGCCACCTACCACTACTTCCCACAGAGAAATGAATTTGTTACCGAGGACGACTATCACTGCATGGGGTGAGCTAGTGCGTATGTGTGTTCTTACCTAATTGTATCTTTACAGGAATGAGTCAAGCTCGTACTGTTCCATGTATTAAATCATTTTTATCATACATATCCTTAAATCTATTAATTGTTTTGGCACACACTATTTCATTTGGTAGCATATTCCACTGATGAATTGCCCTATTCGGGAAACTAAATTTTCTTACGTCTTTATCACCTCTCTTTTTATGCATTTTTCTGCAATATCTTCTTGCTGATGTTTCCCCATAGGTTATACACTCATTTATGTCTATTTTCTCCTTCCCTGATATGCATTTATATAGCATAATCATGTCTCTTCTTTTCCTTCTCTTCTGTAGTGTTGGCAGATTCAGTTTTCCAGGTCTTTCTTCGTAACTTAGATCCCTTAAGCTTGGTATCCATCTTGTAGCAGCCGAATTTTATCTATACGTTTCTTGAGATAAGGATTCCAGACTACTGATGCATACTCCAGGGTTGGTCTGATGAATGATATTATTATCATTCTCAGCATGTCTTCATTTGTATATGTGAATGCTATTCTCATATTTGCAGCAGTGTATACGTGTTCCGTACCTTCTCACTGATGTGGTCAGCCGGAGACAGTCTGTTACTGATAATCACACCTAGGTCCTTCTCTCTTTCTGATATGTGTAGGGTTTTACTTCCTAACTTATAATCCCAATCTGGTCTTTTCCACTTTTACCAAACTTAATTACACGACACTTGTCCGCACTGAATTCCCTTTGCCATTTATTACTCCATTCATGAAGTTTATTTAATTCTTCTTGTAGCTCTCTAAAAGAATCTATGTTAGTAATTCTCTTTTGTAGTTTTGCATCATCAGCAAACATATTTAGATACCTTTCATTTCCAGTGTTACTGTCTATGTCATTTACATACACTAAAAACACAATTGGTGCCAACACTGAGCCCTGTGGAACACCACTAGTCACTTTCCTCCATGATGAGTAAGTTCCCCTTAATACTATTCTCATTTCCCTTTGTCTGAGAAAATCTTGCATCCAACAGTACAGTCTGCCTCGGATTCCTCCTTGATGGTATAGTTTCCATAAAAGTCTTTGGTGCAGGACTCTGACAAATGCTTTCTTGAAATCTAGAGAGATACTGTCCACCCACCTTTCTATTTCTGTAATGTTTCTGCAGCTGTCATAATAGCTTAATAGATTAGTAACACATGATTTTCCCTTTCTGAAATCAAACTGCGTTTCTGTTATCATATTGTGTTCTTCTAGATGGTTTACCCAAACTTTTCTTATCAGCTTTTCCAGTACCTTACTTACAACACTGGTTAGTGATACTGATCGGTAGTTGAGTGGATTTTGCCTATTCCTTTTCTTGAATAGGGGAACAATGTTTGCTTTCTTCCAAATCTCAAGTAGTTTACCTTGATGCAAGGATTCCTTGAATATTCAATATATTGGTCTACTTAACTCCTTTCCACATTCATGTAGCACCCAGCATGATATTTCGTCAGGGCCATTTGCTTTTCCTTTGTCTAATTTACTTAACTCCTCCTGTATTTCTTTTTCTGATATTTGTATATCTGGTGATATTTGTGGGCATGCATGTTCCATATCATCCCTCTCAAAATTATTTTCTTCTGTAAACACTGATTGGAAATTTTTATTTAGTGCTTCACAAATACCTCTCTCTTGAGTACAGGTGATCCCCTTGTCTGTAATGGATTGAATTTTATCTCTTATTTTGGTTTTGCTTCGGATGTAGCTGTAAAATAGTTTCGGTTGATCACTACTTTTATTTATAATGTCTTCCTCGAACTGTCTTTGGGCTTCTCCCCTTATTCCTGTGTAATTGTTTCTTGCCTGTTTATAGTTATTATACTGTATGCCCTCTCACTGTTGTGTTTTCTGTATCTATTCCACAAGAAGTCTCTTTTTCTTTTGATTTTTTACATTCTGTATTAAACCATTTCTTTATATTCATTTCTTTGTGCTGTGGAATGTAATTTCGGACGCCTACTTCATAAAGTTCACAGAATTTTCTATATGTAACATTTAAACCTTGTCCTCTAAGCTCTTTTTCTCAATCTCTTTCTAAGAAGTACTTCTTTAGGCCATGGTAGTTGCCCTCTTTGCAGTTTAGACTCTTTTGTAACTTTCATTACTGTTAACTATGCCATATGCAAGCCTGAAATTGCAGATTAATACTGCATGGTCGCTTTTGCCGAATGGAGGGTGATACATTATGTCAATATAATTTTCTTGCCTAGTAAATATAAGTTCTAATACTAATGGTACATCAAGTCCTCTTTTTCTAGTGGTTTCCTTTACATGTTGTGTTAGGAATACTCCTGCACAAGAACCAGGAGCTTTTGATCCCAACAGCTTTCCTGACTTTTTATATCTACAGTGTTCAAATTTGTATTTGTATTGAAATCTCCAGTTAATATAATTCTTTCAGATTTCTCTTCCATTCTATGTGGTAATGCTCTTAAACTCTGAATTGTACTCTCTGCCAATTCGCCTTGTTCCCAAGTGTTTGATCTGGGTGGTATGTATAAATTTGCCACAATTACTTTCCCATCAGATGTTTTAATCTCTACTGCAATCATTTCTACTTGTATATCTAGTTCTATTTCTTTGACTTGTAGATTTTTCTTTGTTAATATTATAATTCCTCCTCCTTTTTTAAAGTTCCTATCTCCTCTCCACATATCGTTTAATATCCTTGGTGTTAATTTTGTTTCAGTTAGGCAAACAGTATGCGGTTTCTTTTCTTTGATATAATCATTCATCTTTAATAATTTAGATACCATTCCATCTACATTTGCATATATCAACTTAATCATCTTGTTTACATACTTGTCATGATTTGGGTCTACTACCTTCCTCCTTTTTATTTCCTTCTGGTTATGTGCCACTTTCGTACCTGTAATCCAATTACTTTGTAAAAAAAAGTATTCTTCTCTCCCTCTGATCTTCCCTCTTTCTTTGTTTCAGCCTCCTCCCATTTCTCTTTTAGTAATCCGAGTTCCTCCTGAGTTAGGCATCTTTTTATCCATACGTTTATGAATTCCTCATTATCCATAAAGTTTTTGCATTTTTCAGTATCTCCTCCACAGTGTTTACACTCTGGAA
>JAGKTI010028419.1:0-12952 GCA_018397915.1 Birgus latro | reverse complement strand
CGGGTTTGATTTACAGGTTGATCAGATTCTTGGACAGAGTTTGGATCTTCCATTCCCCAGCTCATCTGGTTGTACTGAACAGTTGGATACCTGTATATGAAACCGACTTTTCCGGATCGTAGTGCAGTGGATGGTTGCGTCTAACCCAAATTAGTTACCGTACTGACCTTCGTACCGTCGATGGTCATAATAATGTAAACAATCTTCATTACACAGTCCAAAGGAGGAAAACCAATATGAAATGCATTCTATGGCATGGCAGGTATATAAATTTTGTCTGCTTCCAGTGCAAATTGTTGTCATGTACAGCCGTGATACACTGTTTCCATCACAGCCTGGTGAGACATCAGGGTCCGTCCAGGGGAGTGTCTGATCAACAGCCTACCCAGTTATGAGGATTCAAAACTTGTGATTTATTTGATTATGTGTTTGTTGTGCTTTGCAAAGTGGACCGGTCGTGTAAAAACACTACTGGACTCAACTCGCCTTCTGACTAGGGTGTTCTAGAATATGTAGGTCACGATTGGGCACATTTTCTTTCTCGCTGTATATCATCAGACTTAACCCATTCAACTTAATCCATCAATAAAATGGGAAACTAGTACAAATGCCCCCAAAATTACCGATGCACTTTTTGCGAGACAATCTGACACCACATGTCTGTCTGTCACTCCCAGGCTCCTGTGACTTACTCTTAGCATAATTAAATCGTTTGGTGTTAGCTATACTGATAGAGTTATCCCATTCATTATAGAATTAATGGAGATGATATAACCACTTTCAGGCTACTAGCATACTAGAGCTGTCCAGAGTATGCAAGGGTGAACTGCAAATGCTTACCATGGTACTACTTAGTATTATAAATTACATAATAAGGCACATATCAGTATGTTATAGTTATATTATGAGGCAGCAATTTCTCCCTCTCATGGCTGCTTCTTCGCTACTATTGCATTGTAGCGTACACCAGAGGAACCCACCTCATATCACAGAAAACTCGAGCACGGAATTCCAGCCAATGGCAGGAGATAATATTCAACTTGGGATGATTTATAGGAAGATAGATACTAATATTTGCAGATTTAAAGGCAATTTTTACACAGGCCATTTGTAATGTCGTGTCATATGACGCTTACCATGTTGAAATGCATAACACCAGGGTGGGCACTTACTCAAAAATATATTTTTGCCGAGGATATCGATGGCTTTAGTATCTTCCTGCTTCATTCGATTATTCCCCTTTTTTTTTCACAAGAGAAAACAATGCCTATTTGGCAGCATATTTCCTCGTCTTATATACGCTCCTTCTTTATGCTGTATTACAGAAGTAGCACACATACACCATCTACCTATTGCCGGACACCTTAATCCCGTAAGGGGTGGCCACAAACAAATCGCCTCCATGACGTCTTGTCCCCCACCATTTCGCTGCCCCCCCCCCTCTCAGCTTAAACCCCCCTCTCTCATATACCTCTCCACTCCATCCCTCCATCTCATCCTCGGCCTCTCCCTCCCTCACTTCCCTTTCACCTGACTCACATACACTCTTCTCATTAGTCTCATGCTCTCCATCCTCTCCACATGGCCAAACCACGTCAGTGTATTTCTACTAACGCTTTCTATCACAACCACATCAACACCAGAACGCTCCATCACTTCCTTATTTGAGGCGTCGCGCATTAGAAGGGCAGCTCGCGCCACCCCGCAAAAACCTCTGTTACTGAGTATAGCATTATATTGAGGTGTTTGCTATCGCCCGGGAGTGGATAAGTGCCCCTTAGTCCACTGTATGTAGGGTTGAAATTCAATTGAAAGTGAAAAGTCCTCTCAACCATCGGTGCAGTCGGCACCCTGTTGTGAGCTCAATATTCGTAATTAGAAGGCATGCCCAACCACTCTATAGAGTGAGGGAGGTGAGGGATGGGTAGCCCTTTTAATGCGGAAATCATCCCACGGAAAATTCCAAATCAGAAGGGCGGCTGAACCAGTGCGTATCTCCTCCCTGGTGCTGGGAGCAGCATCATAGCGCTCGGCTCCCATCACGTGACCGCTCTCAGCCACTGGGAGCCCAGTAAGTGGGCGGCCATGTTAGTCCCTTTTGTTGTGGCTTCTCCCAGCAAACACAGCAAGGACGCTCTGCACTATTCTTATTTTTTGCGTGTGCTTTACGACTCTTACGAGCACGAAACTTTGCAAAAAATGGCTGAATAATGTGGTGAGTATGAAGCGCGGGTGTTCCTTAGGCAATCGCAACCTTTTCCCACCACTTTATCGCTGTCTGTTACTGTTAATATTATTCGTTTTGTGTTTATTACAACGAATTATGATTACCATGTGCAGTAATAACAGAAAACGCACTCAGATTTCAACGTAACTTACGAAACCATAACACAGACGGCATGATAAATGTAACAATTTTTGCTCCTGCTGTTTTGAATATCATGGTATCGATAAATTATTAACACTGTCATGGTCCTAAATGCACCACGGTTACTTTGCTACCAAATTTAACGCCCTAGCTTCAAAAATTAAAAAGTTATGGTAGTCGGAAGTTCGTCGGACTTTGAGCGCGTTTTCTCACATTTTTTATATTGGCGCGGGCGTCCCTTCTAATGAGGACGGCCTCATTTGTCAGTGTGTCTTCCATGTAACTCCACATGTTCCTCTCAAATAACTTCCACAGCTCTCATTCTTGTGTCCAGCTTCCATACGTTAGAGTTGGTATCACAATACTGTCATGCAACTACTTTTTTACTTTCTTGCTTACTTCCCTATTTCTTATCAATGCTTTCAAACAGCCAACAACTTTTCTTCCCTCTTGTACCCTTTAAAGCCCTTCATCCTTCATACTTTCATCCTTACTCATCAAACTACCCAAGTGCTTAAATGCACTTACATTTTCCATTTCATCATCATTCAGCTTACTGTGCATTCAGTGACTTCATTTCTCTCGAAGACCGTAACTTTACTCTTCCCTACATTCACCTTTGGATTCCGTTTCTTATGCACTCTCCCAGACTCACTTAACAAGCCTTGCAGTTCCCCTTTGTCTTCACTTAACAACTCAGTATCATCTGCAAACAACAGTACAGAAAGTTTACGCTGCTCTCTCTCGTTAGTCCCGCTCCAACATCCATTGCCCTACCTTGTATCGCTTTTATAACTCCATACATATACAGACTGAACAACCATGGAGACAGGGCACATTCCTGTTTCAATCCGACATTCAGATAGAAAAATTCACTCAGTTCACCATCCACATGCACTGCAGCCTTAGCACCATTATGCACAATTTTCAAGGCATTCAACAGCTTCTCATTTACTTCGTATATTCTTAATATTTTCTACATTCCTTGTGTATCCACTCTGTAATGTGCTTTCTCCAAATCCTTGAAGGCTGCCTATAACCTTCTCTAGAAACTTTTCCACTAAAGACCTAAGGATGAATATCTGATTTACACAGGATCTTCCCTTCCTAAAACTTCCCTGTTCTTCTCCAACTAATTCTTCTGTTATTTCCCTATTTCTGTCAATAAGTACCCTGCCATATAATTTTCCTGTTACACTACGAAGCCAAATGTCCCTATGATTACCACACACTTCTTTTTCCCCTTTCTCTTTGTACAGGGCAATGATTATTCCTGACTTCCAATCCTTTGACTCTACCTTTCCCCCAGGCAGATCTGCACATCTTCTGTATCCATTCTATTGCTATCTCTCCTCCAAGCTTTAGCATTTCACGACATACTCCATCGATTCCTGGGGCTTTCCCCATTTTGACTTTCGTCATTCCTTCCGCTACTTCCATCCTACTGATCTCTTCCTCCCATCTCACCTCCCTTCTTCTCACAGCCATTCCATAAGTTATACTCGCATTTTTATTTAACAATTCCTTGAAATTTTCTCTCCATCTGTTCATTTTTTCACCTCCACAATCAGTCTATTATTTTTATCTTTCACTCCCGTTCTAGGGTTTTTTTATCATCCTGTCTGACTCTCTTAACCTCCTACCAAAACATTTTCTTACGTTCCTACCACTTTACACCCAAATTCCTTTAAAATTCCTCAACCAATCTCTTACTTTCTCTTACTTATCTTGTCACCTGTCTCTTCCTCACAACATATAACTCTCTCTTCCGTCTCTCATCTTCCTCCATGCCTCTGCTTTCCATCCACTCACTACACTCGTATGCTTTCTTTCTTTTCCGCCAGTTTGTCTCACCTCTTCATTCTACCATGCAGTTCCCTGCACTCCGTTTAGTCTTCTCTTCACCCCACACACCACCTCACATGCTGCACATATTTCTTCTGGAAAAATCCTGCATACACCTTCCACGTCCCCCATCTGCTCCAAATCATACTTACCCAGTCACTCCTCCATTTCTCTCTTATATTCTGCCTTTTTTCCATCCTTTTGCAACCTTTCCACCCCCCTTGTATGGGTTACTTCATCCTGTCCTCTCCTATTCGTCCATCGCATTTGTACCTTGACTTAGGTGGTCAGAAACTCCACTCTTGCAGGCATTCCACACCTTCTCATTCTCACGTCCACACACACACGATCAATCATTGCCTTCCGTTCATTCATTTCACCACCCATCTTTTTCATCACTCGCCACGTATAACTGTGGATCATTTTGTGCCTAAAGAGAGTATTAGCTATCATCAACACCCCCCCCCCCATACAAATATCCACTAGTGCACTGTCATTCTCATCCCCTTCTGCAAGCACACCCCACTCACCAACTGCTTCAGCCATCTTCATATTCCCCACTTTTCCTTTCATATTTCCAATCAAAAACACTCTCTCATTGCCCTCGAACTTTTCCATGAACGCTTCTACATTTGCCCAGAACTCTTCTTTCACTCTGCTCACGCGGTCTTCCATTGGTCATTCACATTAGTATTCCTACTTTCAATCTTACCCACACAGTCCTTAAGCCAACTGATCCGTACTCTCTTAAATTCTCCTTCCATCTCTTGCATACAACATTACACCCTCTTTTGTGCTCTCATTTTCACCTACTCCCGTACATATACCCCATCCATACTCCCATTGTCTTGCATTTTCACCTCACTATTTAGTCTCAGTCAATCCACATACGTCCACTTTCGCACTATTGAGCACCTCTTTTTTATCTCATCATTCGCACCCCTTACATTTCACGTTGGAATCCGTATCACGTCCATTGCACTGTCCTTGGTCGTCACCTGTTGGTCTGTCCTGGTCCGGGGCATTATGTCTGTCTTTTTAGTTAGCTGTTTTATGAGAAGAGGCATTAACCCCTCTCCAACCCACTTGTTTATGCGCAGGGAACACGTATTGGTTGGTTATAAGGTTACCACCCAGCGTATTGTATGATTTTCTGGTTCACAGGAAATCATTTAGCTTGGCACTCAGTGTAAAGTTACCATGGGATAGTGTAGGTCTATCACTACACTGAGTGAGTGGATGGGCGCCCCCGACCACACACACACACATGAACAAGGAATTACTGGAAGGCTTTTTGAAAATATTATCCACCTATTCATCCGTCGACCAATACGTAACTATCGAGTCAAGAATGTTGGTTTACTTTTAATACAAATGTTAATCTCAGCTCCTGTTATCACTACAATACTTACCATAAGAACTTGTCTGGACCATGCCACCAAAAAGCAGTCAGCTACGGTAACGGAAAACTTGATAGATCTATATTGTTTGCTGATAGCGACTTGGAATAAATGCATACAATGTTCGGTTCTTATCGATTTACTTTTGCTCCCTTGGATGTGCCTTCTGGGGAGAGAAGCCATTAAACTGGTCATATATCTTACAAATGGAGAGCTGGCCGAGGGTTAGCAAAGAGTAAAGTTAAAAAAAAAAAAAAAGGAAATAAAGATTAGAGATGTCCATTTTCGGCCCCCAGGAGTCAGATTAAGTGAGGGAATCTTTGACTACGATATGCCATTTGTTACTCTTATCATTCTTTGGAAAACTGGGGAGTGGAGGGTCATCGTCCTGATATATGCTTTTGATACTGACCTCCATCTCACACACTATTCCGCCTGCCGGTCGAGCTGCATCTCCTTTGAACACAGGGTCTGACTCAGAGGTGGAAACGTCTCATTTTCCTCCTGCCAATTTGACTATAGTTCCACTAACCTAATGTGGCCCCGATTTTTGTCCTTTTCCAGCTTATTTCACATAAATCAGTGGAAGAGAAAATAATACTACGATTCTACTTCCTTCCCATAGCACTTCATGATTAGAATCATACTCTATTATCAATCCATGACTAAGTTACAGTAAAAGGACAAAGATAAAGGAAAATGTTTCATCCTTCATGTTTTCAAAGGCTGAGAGAAAGCGCATCATAACACGTTTGCCTCCTTCTCTCACTTGTTATTTTTCAGCGGCAGAGTGGGTGGAGCAACACTAGCAGAGTGGGTGGAGCAACACTAGCAGAGTGGGTGGAGCAACACTAGCAGAGTGGGTGGAGCAACACTAGGTACACACTGCATGACACCACAGGACACAGACTATTTTCTTCCAGTGCCACCTGTCTATCTATCATTCAATCGTTTTTCTCCTCATCCGGGGCGAAGGGGCCCGGGGCTAGGCTATTCATTCAAGACATTTAAGGCAACAGCGACCAGTAGCTTAGTCCTCAGTGACAAAAAGTACTGTTCATAAAAACTGAGACCAGTCATTGACCTTAACTGTTAAGTGACAATTTCGACTGGAGAGACATAACCAAAGACACCTCCAGACGTTCATTTGGAGGCTATGTAGTTTCCAGTCAGTGTAGCAAACAGCTCCTGGGTTACAGGTAACCATTTGGTTTATTGTGTAGTATACAGTCAACCTAAGGCAGCACTTAATCGAGTGAGTGGAGGGAGAGTGCCCAAACCAACGTTTTTTGCCATAATAAAACTGGCGGTACTCAGTATGTTCTATCATTCCACTTCAACTTCCCCATATTCTGTTTTTACTATCACATTCTCTTTTTGACTCCTAAAGTACATTTGCATCTTGTATATGTTACCTTTTCTGTTCCCGTTCTTCCTCTCAAGCTCACATCCGTCTCTTCTACCTCCTCCATTCACCGTCTCTCTTTCCTGCCTCCATCCTTTCAGTGTTCTTTTCTATTTCCCTACCAGTTTCCCTTCCCCTCTTTCTTCTACCTTTTTCATTTTCTTTCCTTCATATCACCTTCTTTCCTCTACTCCTTTAATTTTCATCTTTGTTTTCTTTCCAATCATTCTTACTATTCTGCCTCTTCCATTTCACTTCACTTCTCCATTCTTGCTTATTCTCTTCTATCCCTCCTCCCCCCCTTCCCGCGTCTCTTTCCGTTCGGTCTCCCGCATTTTCGTTTTCCTCCTATCATCTCCCTTACCTCTCCTACATTCCTCTCTTTTCCCCCCTTCACATTTTTCACCTCACTACAGCCCTAAGCCTTCTTCGCCTCCTTCCTCCATTTCTCCCTCTCTCTCCCCTCAATCTTCCTCCATCTTTGCTTCTTCCTCCTCCCCCCTCCCCCGCACTGCTGGATTTATCATCTCCCCGTTGCCACTTTACGAGCATCCTGGATTAGCCTTTGTGATAACAGCAAGAGACCATAAAGTACTGAGGGCTTGGGGGAGGAAATATGGCTGAGAGAGAGAAAGAGAGAGAGAGAGAATGAGTACCTCAATAGTTCTCATGACCTGTACTGGGAACTGAACAGCCAAACGGAGATATAAATGACTAGATATGGAGAGCACGTAGGCACAGTCTCACCACAGTACTACGCTATATCACACGACACAACTGTAACAAATATTGGCTGTACGCCCTAAAAAGATACTATATTTACAACCCATGAAGAGTCGGATACAGAAACTTAAAGAGGCGAATGGAACCATAAATCCAGTAAATATCAATTCAACACACATGCACACAAAAACAGAATCCTCCATCAGTGTCCAGTTCTAAGAAGAACAAAGATTTTGCTACTGGAATAAAAACATGTGCTTTAGACTAAGTTGAGTATGCTGGTTTTTAATCTATTGTCAAAACTGTTCAAGCACGTCATGATTTTGGGTAATGAGTATAATCGTACAAAACTACGCTGCCTAGTGCAAGCTTAGTATAACTGATAACTTGACAGTAAAAGTTTTACATATTTTGTACATCGTTTAAGAATGTTGTTGAATGTGACTGATTACTCATATAATTCCGGCAAAATTTACAGCGAACTGAAGGTGACTTCTTTCCTTCTATAACTTCATCAGGATTCTACAAAATACATGCGGTTGTCGTGCGAAAGGAATATCTGTGATGACCGCTATAAAAGACTCACATGGAAGACACTAACACAACTGGCAAGTACAGTGCATACACGATCAAAAAAGTATCGGTGCACATTTAGCCCGAAAAAATTTGACTCCACGGACGATGGACTCGAGAAATGTTTGATGAGTTTTCTCCCATGTTGTCAAACATGCTTACATACGTATGTTATAGATAGGTGTCTTGTGACATTTTATGGCTGATATTGTTACTGGGTGCATATTCAGATGATAATTAATTTTCCAAGGACTACCCAAGCTATATTGATCATTCCAGATATCATCGTACCCCTCCTGCGAGATACTTTTTTGATCGTGTGTACAGTATAAACCACTCGTAGATCCTCAACAAGTCTTCCTTCACCAATTCAAATCACACTCGGGTTTTTCAAAACCTCCGCAAAGCTGTTAGATCGTGATGTTAATGGCGTACTGTATCTCATTAAAAAAAAAAAAAAAAAGTCTAGCACAGAGGAAACTGATGCAAAATTCAAAATAAGCATTTTCGTTTGATCCCAAGTCCATTACCTAATGTGGGACTGCAAATTCAAAAAGTACTCACAGAGCGCATACCTCCGCCAATGCCATTGCCATTAGAAATTATCCTTATCAGGATCCGTGGAGATATTGTGTGAAATACATATAGGATCCGGATCCACCCCCAAATTTAATCAATTCTTTCTTGACCCATGGCCCACCCTTCCACAAAATATCATTGAAATTCATTGAGGACTTTTGGAGATATCGTGTGGACTAACAGCAAACATAGATGAATACGTAATCTCCTCCAACTTCGTTGACGGAGGTAAAAATAAACTAGCGGCACTTGAGTATGCAGCATGCTAAGCATTATGTTATTTGTGCCGAAATTTCTTGGAAATCATTGAACACCGTGTGCTGAAGTACTGGACAACTTGCTAAAGGTATAAGCACTTCTTTCATTTTCACCTTAATTTCTTTCCGCCAAATGAGGGTGAGGTGAACAACAAGTATGACCAAAGATTCCGCCAAGCCATGTCGCTGATGAAAAACCGATATCAAGGTCGGTTTATCTCAGTTTGTCAGGTGATTACTGCAGGTTCCTGTGACGTGGGACCAAATTCACATACAAGAACAAGAGCACCTGTCTCAGATGTTTTGATCTTTTCTAAACAGGGCCTACACTGAATATACCGATTTTTTTCTGGAAAATTTTAATAGACTTTATCTGCATAACACAACTATACACTTGGAGATCAAGAACTCTTATCTAAACTGACTGTGAAATTAATTTTAAAGCACTCTTATTAGATATACAATGCATCTGTATGCATTTATACAATCTCGAATATAGTATGCCTGGTATCATAAATTCATACGAACAGGTTGAATGGCTTTCGTGCTAGCTAAATTATAATTTCATATTTGACATGAAAAACACCCTTAGTAGCAAGAAAACAAACAAAAAAGTTTTTTTTTTTTGTTGCCCCTGTAATATTTCAGCTCTAGGAAGACGATGAAGACATAAAATCAGTTCGATTGTAATTAAAGCATTTGGTCAGCTTTACCAAGTCCCAGTCTTCCGTATGGCAACGACACACAACCTCCTAATAGACAATCCAGGTCAAGATACGGACAAGCTGGAGAGCTCGGGATCTGGCAGGCATCGCATCAGGCTCAAACGAGGCCCAAACACATGACACTAAACTCACCGACATCGTCAAGGATTCCAACCTCCGAGCCTGTGTCTTCGACCTCCTCATTCCCGCCACGTACACTTCTCATACATCATATTTTTGCTGTTTCCTGATAATTTCGTTCAGCGTGGTGAACCGATGTTCTAGTGAAATACGTGACTGAAGGCTGTATCTAACACTTCCGAAGTGAATAATCTTCCCTAGGCTAAATGAAATCGTCTGGAAGTAGCAAGACAACTTAAGAAGGTGCACTATGAGAGCGCTACACCCAAACCCACAACCAGGTCTGTGGCCTGACTATTTAACTTTGTCTGGGGACCTTCACCCTCAATATATTACTCTCACACTCAAATGATATCATTCTTGCCCAACACTGACCTCTCAGCCTCATAACTTACGTCTCTCTCTCTCTCTCTCTCTCTCTCTATCTATCTATCTATCTCTCATCATATTACCGGCCATTCATTTTACCTCTTAACACAAACAACATCAGTGCTAGACTTGTTAATTCAAAGGCCTCCATTCCCACTGCCATGGAAGCCTTTTTAGAGCTGTGTCCTTGGCTATATATTTTGTATTTTACACCTTTTTATCCCTGTGAATGCTATTTTTATCTTTCCAGTATGGCCGCACATTTATCAGTACATACAAGAGAATATTAATGTCCAGCAAACAATGTAATTCGCTTTGAACGAGGTATCACACAAGCTCCCAAGTCAACGAGAACACGGTCCAAAGCCACCATATTTGGACAATAGAAGTAATACCGTAACAAAGAAAGTTTTAACAAGTTCACTCGCACAACTCTATATTACACGAGAAAGGTTTCCATCATATTAGCACAAACTCAGAATTACTTAAGAAAGACAAAGTACACTCTTGCGAACAGTGAGAGGATATACTGTACAAATACCACTAGTATCTGTAACTGCACTTTAATTTTATAATGCCGTGAACTGTTCAACTGGCAGAATTGTACTCGCATGTTGATACAGTGTTTATTGTAACGATACAACAGTTTTGACACCACTTAACTCAAATTGTTACGGAAGGAATAGCAAAGAAATCAGTCAAGGCAAGTTGATTTTCTACTCTGCTACAAGAACGACATGGTCTTATGCCTGAGACAAGTTTCTAGTCTTTCTGGGTTCATCTGCGTGTCACCCACCATTCTCGGACAAAATCATTACAGATTCTAGTGTTCGAGAACTCTAAACTGCTGAAGAGATACAATAGAATCTGACATGAAAGAATTATTCTCTAAAATATTATAATCTTCCCAGTTCCCCATGTTTGAAGTATATGCAACAGCTCCGACAGGGGCTATGGAAGATCGGTCTTGAACTGCCTTATTATGCAGCAATGGCAGGGCAAACAGCGGCGGGGAGATGATGCCGTCATATATAGGCAGATGACCACTGACCGCTGCCACACCCAACTGCCACACCAGCTGTCGGGGGAGATAAAATTTACCATTCCTATGATCGTCAAATGTAGGAGGGAAGAACCGGCAGTCTGATTATTCGGTGTGGGACGTAGAAGAGGGAGGGCGTGAAAGAGGGTGTTGGAAAAATGGAATGGAAGGAGATATGGTTTCTGATTGAACAGCATGGTAGATTATCACCGTCCTCACCACTAGCCGTCCATAACGCTAGGAAATTACTAACATGGTGATAAATATTGGTCTCCATAGAGTTGGGTTATACTTACATCGCTTTATGGTTAAATCAGGTTCGTCAGATTGGGTCTAAGTGATTTTATGTCATCTCGTCTAGGAATCTGATATTGAGGATGAAAGAAGAGGCAATCTCATTATGAAGCGTAAGAGATGGAATAGGCATGGCGTGAAATGTTGATGAGGACTGGAGTGGGAGAAGAGGCGGGAGTAGGACGAGCATGAGGTGAAGGGATGCTGATGTCATGGTCCCGACTCCAATTGACAGGGGCCGGATAGACTGATTGGTATTAAACACAACGACAGTAACCACCTCTGCAAGCGTTTTTCGTGATACTGTAATTTGGTGAATAATTGATTATAAAATACAGTTATGAAGTAAAACAAATGGATGTACAAGGTGACTTGCTATCTATGTAAGGTACGACCAGTCTATGTGAGTTCAGTAAATCTTGATCCATGGCTAACAAAGAAACGACCCTTCTTTGCCACCACTGATGTTAAAAAAAAAATAAAAAAATAAAATACTATCAAACTGCCAGCACACTAAGTTAACATCCACCGCGTATATAAACGAAAAACAAAGGAGGTTCAAAGTTTGAGTTTTGAATTCTCTTTTCTTCCAGTCTTCTCTCTTCCTCATTGGCCACAGTGGTTTCTCTTCCCCCTTCCGCTTCTGCTTCACTTCCATCCCTCTCGTTTTCATCTCTGCTCCTCCCGCCTCCCAAAATCATGAGACGAGAGAGGCAAAGGCAGAAATAAAGGTCAACATATGAAGAGTCAGCAGTTATAAGTCAATTCATAATCCCCATTATCCCACTGTAATCTCTTCTTTCCTCATTTTCTCCTTCCGCCTTCCATCTCTCTCTCTCTCTCTCTCTCTCTCTCTCTCTCTCGATCAGTCTTTATCTGTAAACACTTTAGTGGGAAAGTAAGAATACCTCCCCCACCCACTAATCCCGTGTTGTCCTTCCATAAATGCTGNNTCCTTATTTTCTCCCCCCCCCCTCCCTCTCTCTCTCTCTCTCTCTCTCTCTCTCTCGATCAGTCTTTATCTGTAAACACTTTAGTGGGAAAGTAAGAATACCTCCCCCACCCACTAATCCCGTGTTGTCCTTCCATAAATGCTGTCTTTGTTCCTCCTGCAGTATTTCTAAAGCCACGTCTTCCTTCCTAAATTTGATTCCGACTTTCTCCTTATTTTTTGTCTCCTCGTTTCTGTTTCCACTTCGATGGTGTATCTTTATTTTGTTTTTGTACATGAAGATGATTTAATTCAGTTTAG
>JAGKTI010028415.1:0-12953 GCA_018397915.1 Birgus latro | reverse complement strand
AGTCAGTTTGGATTTAGAAGTGGAAGGTCATGTGTTTCCAACTTGTTGAGCTTTTACTCAAGAGCGATTGATGTGCTGCAGGAGAGAGACGGTTGGGTGGAATGTGTATATTTAGATTTGGAGAAGGCCTTTGACATGGTACCCCATAAGAGACTAATGTGGAAACTACAGCATATAGGAGGACTGAAGGGTAACCTCCTGGAATGGATGAAAGACTTTTTGAGAGACAGACAAATGAGGACAGTAATAAAGGACAGGATGTCTGGATGGAGAGAAGTAACAAGTGGTGTCCCACAGGGCTCAGTGTTGGCACCAGTAATGTTCCTGATTTACATAAATGATATGGTAGATGGAGTAAACAGTTATGCAAGTCTGTTTGCTGATGATGCCAAGATCTTGAGGAAGGTAGAGGTTGAGGAGGACTGTAAAATGCTGCAGGAGGATCTGGATAGGATACATGACTGGAGCCGGATGTGGGAAATGAAATTCAGCGCAAAAAAATGTAAAATATTGGAAATGGGTAAAAGCACCAAGAGACCATCACTGAACTATATGATGGGTAATGAACCAATCACAAAAGCGAGAGAAGAGAAAGATTTAGGAGTGCTGGTCCAGGATAGTTTGTCACCTGAAAAACACATCAACAAGATAGTTAGAGAGACATATAAACTCTTGACCAACATAAGAGTGGCATTCCATTACATGAATGAAGAGATGATGAAAAAACTGATAGTGGCCATGATCCGCCCCAGGTTAGAATATGCGGCAGTAGTGTGGTCCCCACACAAAAAGAAAGATATAAACAAGATTGAGAGAATACAAAGAACAGCAACCAAGATGGTCCCCAGTTTGGCAGATCTGTCATATAGTGAGAGGCTAGAAAGGCTGGATTTGCCATCCTTAGAGGAAAGGAGAGAGAGGGGTGACATGATTGCAGTGTTCAGGACCATGATGGGAGTAGATAAAATTGATAGAGAAGATCTGTTTTTATGGGATAAGAGAGCAACAAGAGGACATGGACTGAAACTGAAGAAGCCGTGCTGCTTGAAGGACATCAAGAAATATAGTTTTCCGTATAGATGCATAGACCTGTGGAATAGACTGGACAAAGAGATCATCCAGTCTAAAAACTTAAACGAGTTTAAAGCTAAATTTGACTTATTGAGAAACAGAGACGGGACCCCACGAGCGTAGCTCATTTCCTGTATATCACAATTAGGTAAATACAATTAGGTAAATACAATTAGGTAAATACACAGTAGAGATTAGTACATCTGAAGGGAAAATAATTGTGGCAAATCTATACATGCCACCTAGATCTAACATTTTGGGAAAAAAGTGAATATGAAGACCTAGCAGAGAGTACAGTTCAAAGTTCAAGCACATCACTACATAGAATGAAGAAGAAATCTGAAAGAAATATATTTGGAGATATAAATACAAATATAAATTGGAATACTCTAGATATAAAAAGCCAGGAAAGCTGCTGGGACCAAAAGCTCCTGGACCTTGTGCAGGAACTCTTCCTAACACAACATGTAAAAGAAAGCACCAGAAAAAGAGGATTAAATGTACCATCAGTACTAGATCTAAACTAGATTAAAACACTCTACCTCCTCAAGCAACTCACCATTCAAAACTACATTCATCCTCCTATCATCTACCAACCTCATACACTTCATTACTTTACTCTTATTCTCATCTACTCTCCAATTCCTCCTTTCACACACCCTTCCAAACTCCTCTACCAGCTGTCTCAATCTCTCCTCCAAATCAGCCACCCGTGCAGTATCATCTGCAAACAGCAGCTGACTCAGATTCCACTCTTTACCATCAGCATTCACCAGACTCAAACCTCTACCTAACACTCTCACATTCACCTCCCTTACAACACCATCCATATAAATATTAAACAACCAAGGCAACATCACACATCCCAGCTGCACTCCCCTCTCACAGGAAACCAATCACTCACAGTATTTCCCACTCTTACACACACACACACTACTATTTACATAAAAACCCTTCAATTCTTTTAACAACCTACCATTAAGTCCATACAATCTCAAAACAGTCCACAACGCCTCCCTATCAATTCTATCATACGCTTTCTCTAAATCCACGAATGCCCAATACACATCCTTACCTTTCGCCAAATACTTGTCACACACCTGTCTCCAGCAAACACCTGATCAATGCATCCACTCTCTCTCCTAAAACCACACTGCTCCTCACAAATCACTCCCTCTGTACCTTCTCTAACTCTCTTAATTAGCACTCTACCATACACCTTACCTACAACACTCAATAGACTTATACCCCTAAAACTAGTACATTCATATTTATCATCCTTACCTTCATACTGCAGAACCACACATGTGCTTGCCCAGTCAGTCGGCACCATACTGCTCACAAAACACACATTCGGCAATCTTACTAATCACTCAACAAGTCGGGCATTGGATGTTGGAGCGGCCCTAGTGAGAGAGGGCAGTGTTTGGAAACTCACTGTACTGTTGTTTGCAGATGATCCTGTGTTGTTGAGCGAAGACGAAGGGAAGCTGCAAGGCTTGGTAGATGAGTTTGGGAGAGCGGGTAAGAAACGGAATCTAAAGGCGAATGTAAGGAAGAGTAAAGTGATGGTCTTCGAGAGAAGTGAAGCCAGTGAATGTACAGTGAGATTGAATGGGAAGGATATGGAGAATGTGAGTGAATTTAAGTACTTGGGCAGTGTGATGAGTAAGGATGGAAGTCTGGAGGGTGAAGTGCTCGAAAGGGTGCAGCAGGGAAGGAAGGTTGCTGGTTCGTTGAAAGCAGTGATAAGAAACAGGGAGGTGAGCATGGAAGTGAAAAAGTTGTTACATGACAGTATTGTGATACCAACTCTAACATATGGAAGTGAAGCTTGGACCCTGTTGGAAGGACAGAAGTCAAGAGTGAAAGCAGTGGAAATGAGTTATTTGAGAGGAGCATGTTGAGTCACATGGAGAGAGAGACTAACAAATGAGGAAGTGAAAGAGCGTTGTGGTGTGGTTGAGGACGTGATGGGAAGCGTTAGGAGAAACACGTTAAGGTGGTTTGGGCATGTGCAGAGGATGGAGAGTGAAAGACTGACGAGGAGAGTGTATGTGAGTGAGGTGGAGGGAGCGAGAGGAAGGGGGAGGCCAAGGATGAGATGGAGGGATGGAGTGGAGAGGTATATGAAAGAGGGGGGTGTGAGTTGGGAGCATGGTAGTGAAATGGCAGGGGACAGAGTGACATGGAGGCGATTTGTTTGTGGCCACCCCGTTTGGGATTGAGGCATCTGGCAATAGATAGATAGATTCTTCCATCTGCCACAATCTCAGCCTCCCTATCATCCTCTACACTTAACAATCTTTCAAAATACTTAGCCCATCTCTTCCTTATTACATCCATCTCAATTACCATCCTTCTATCCTCTGCTTTTACTCACTCTTCCTTCCCAGACTCTCCCTTTCGCACTCTTTACACCTCCATCCAAAACATTTTCTTATTCTGTTGAAACTTCTCAGTCAACCACCTACCTCACCTCCCATCTGCTGCCACTTTAGCAAAAGCACAGCCCTTCTTGTCCTCATACCTCTCATATGACACCTCATCCTTCCTCTGCAGCCACACTTCATAAGCACATCTATTCTCAGCTACAGCCATATTTACTTTCTTGCACCACCATTCACTTTCCTTTCTTACACCACCACCCACTCCTCTCACACCACACACCTCTTACGCATACCCCACCACAGCATTCTTAAATGACTGCCATTCCTCCTCCACACTGCCATTTTCTGATCTTTCAATGTGTTCCACTCATCTTTCAGCTTCTCCTGATACTCTATCATTCTCTCTATTTTGTTCAACTCACTCACTTTCAAAACCTCCCTGCCACTCCCAGCTCTATTCTCAACTTTCCTTCCACCAGTGAGTGGTAAGATATACCTCCACCCTCCCCTCTCAAAACTCTCACATCCAACAATCTTCCTCTTACATTCCTGGACACAACCACACAGTCCACCAATGCTCTATCAACAACCTATCCACCGTCCTGTCTCACCCATGTACTGTACTTATAAATATCTTTCTTCTCAAACAAGGTATTTCCAATCACATCTCTCGCACAACACATATCCCCATCATTCATTCCCCATTATCATTTCTTCCAGGCACAACATGCATACCAATGACACCTTCATCTGCTACATTTCCCACTCTAGCAATCAGATCATCCATCATTACCACATTCACATTTGCTCCAAAACTCTGTGGACACTCATCAACATCATTCCAGAAAGACTCCCTCTCTTCTTCATCCCTTTTGCCACAGGGCCCATATGCACTCACAAATACCCACAACTCACATCCAAATTTCACTTTTTACCCATGTCAGTCTCGATGACACCTCCTTCCAGTCAATTACAAACTGCTGCACTTCTGGGCTCACCAACAAGGCCACTCCTCTCGCTCTTCCTCTATCAACACCTGACATCCTTCCAGTCACATTTCCAAACTTAGACTCATCTTTCCTTTTCATCTTTGTTTCACTCAAAGCTAACATATCCAACTTTTTTCTCATGAACATTCACCCCAATCTCCTCCCTTTTAGCCTCAATCATACTACATCCACACACAGGCGGTAGCTCGATCGGTAGAGAGTTGGCTTGCAGTCCCGAGGGACCCAGGTTCGAATCCTCGCTGGTGCAGGGAACAGTTTAAGAATTTGAATTTCATTAAATCAGGCTTTACTGATCTACCAGGAGACCCGCCGACATGTCGTAAAAATGACCCCGCTAATACCAATACACCAGTCCTGTATGAGACAGCCCTAGCATGTATTCAATATGGACGGTGGGTGTTAAGCGCCGAAGTGGTGACATGTAGATTGTAGGAGGACGACTGGGCCTTGATAGCAGGCTGTGAAGCCTATGCCCAGAGTCGGACACATAAAAAAAAAAAAAAAAAAAAAATTCATACACCCAATCTTCAGGGTTCGGGGATAGCTCAATCCTCCATCCTTTTCTATGCCCTGTCTCATTGTAGGAGGGAGTCCCTATGCATAACACTTTTGGACCAGATAATGAAGGCAACAGAGAGAATCCTAAAAGGTATGATAAGAAAAAGAGTGAATACTGATGAGATATAGTCTAAGTTTATGTGAGGCAAAGGGACCACTGATGCCTCATTCATTATCTGTCAGCTTCAGGGAAAATGTATAGGTAAGAAAAAGAAGCTGTACTTTGTTCTTCTTGATTTGGAGCAGGCCTTTGACAGAGTCCCAAGGGAGATTGTGAAGTGGGCAATGAGGAAACTTGGGATCGAGGAGTGACTGGTTAGAGTGGTTATGCCTATGTATGTGGGTGTTCACAATCAGGTGAAAATAAATGGAGATTTGAATTAAAAGTTTTCTGTGAATGTTGGCATGCATCAACAGTCAGTCTTGAGCCTCTTATTGTCTGTCATGGTGCTTGAAGCTCTATCACATGAGTTCAGAAATGGACTCCCATGAGAGATGTTGTATGCTGATGGCTTGGTGCTGAATGCAGGGTTTGAAAGGGAGGCAAAGGAAAAATTTAGGAAGTGGAGAGACAGAATGAGACACAAGAGCTTGAGAGTAAATGTGGATAAAACAAAAATATTGACATCTAGGATGGTAGCAATACTGTCAAAGCAGAGGTTGTGTGGCCATGTGAACTTTGCCACAAGGATGTGGGATGTAACTCCATCTTGTGCAGTGTTTGTGATAAGTGGGTGCATAAGAGATGTAGTTGCATTAGAGGCAGGCTGTGAAATAATGCTGATTTCATATGTGCAGTATGTTGGGGAAAGCATAAGAAGACTGTCAGGCATGAATGGATTGATCATGCTGGTGAATCTCCTAAGTATGTGGAAGAGTTTGTTATTTGGAAGACATGTTATGTGCTTGAGGTGAAGCTGGAGCTAGCTCTGTAGTTAAGGTATGAAGTGGATGGTGGAAGTTCTGGGAGCTGTTACCTCTCCTGACATTGAGAGGGCTCTCCCTCTGTGCTAAGGGATCTTTATGTGCAATGTGTTAGGAATGCAGTGTTATATGGTAGCGAGTCCTGAGGATATTCATAGGCTTAAATGTACAGAAATGATCAATGATAAGATGGATGTGTAGTGCGTCCTTGAAATCGAGGCCTGGGGGGGGGAGTAGGTTTACGATTAAGGAGTTAAAGGAAGCTTGGGACTGAGTGTACTGGTGCTGTGATGTGGATAGACAGACCGAGATGGTCTGGACATGTGGAGAGGATGGAGGATGACAACTGAGTGTGGAAGGTGAGAAGTGTGAATGTTGGGGGTAGGGTAGCAGGAGGTGAACAGAAAAAGACCAGGGATGAGGTCACAGGGTGTGAACTCAGGATAAGGGACTGAACAGGAAGGCTGCCAGGGATCAAGAAGTGTGAACAGCTGCCATTACGTGACCAAGGCTGATGCATGCAAGCATGATGGAGCATTTATAAATTATATGATATGAAATGAAACAAAGCTATTTTGTCCCCATTTGGTGATCTTCAGTAAGACTTGATTTATGGAGACTGCAGTGCTGAGTTGGGAGTTAGAGATATCAAACTTTGTGAATGGGTGTTTAAGCATGAAGGAACTGTGAAGCACTGAATCATCTGCATATGATTGAATGGGATTATAGGTGACAGACAAGAGATCATTAATATGAATGAGGAACAGGTTTGGTGCCAGGTCTGAACCTCGTGGCATACTGGCATTAACTGAGTGGAAATAATTGAAATACACATCATCAACCTTTACTCTTATCTCTCTGTTACCGAGATATGAAGAAGTAAGTGGGACGAAAGATGATACGCCATAGCAGGGGTGTCTAGATACCAGGGAACGGTGCCACACACTGTCAAAAGCTTTAGAAATATCATGAGTTACTGCATGGGTTTTTCCATGCTGGTCAGTTGACTGATGGATTGTATGAATAATGAGACTGAGTATATCAACAGTAGATCTTTCATGATGAAAACCATACTGTCTGTCACTAATTGCGTTAATGAATTTAAGATGTTTGACAATGTCAAATACTTCACCAAAAGAAGATGTGATAGCTATTGGTCTTTAATCTGAGAGATCAGAGGAATTTTCATTCTTTGGAATTAGGAGGATGTTGGCTTCATTCCAAGAATTAGGGAATGAAAAAGCATATATGTATAATGTGAATAATTTAGTTAAAACAGGAGCAAGTTCTGGGTAACACTTTTTCAAAACTAATGGAAGAATTCCATCTGGACCAGGAGCTTTGTTGGCTGGTAGACTGTCTACGAGAGACTTTACATTTCTAGTTTGCATCTTTAGAGAAGCAATTTCAGGAGAGTCAAATTCTAGTACAGGAACGTTCTGACTGACTTTCTCGAATGTAGAATTTCTGGCAAACATACTGGCGAGAACGTCAGCTTTTCCAGGAGAGTTATTTACAGTGTTTCCATCTGAAGATTTCAGTAGGGAAGTGGGTGATGGTTTATTAAAGTTACTGCTGAATGAACTGAGAGTTAACCAGAATATTCTACAGTCATTAAGAGTACTGAATAGTTTGGGTGCTTGGTTGTGAAGAAAGTATGATTTCACAAGATTTATTACTGCTTTTGCATGGTCTCTAGCAATTTTAAAGTGCTTGAGGGATTCAGTAGTTTTGGACTTTAAATAAAAATTATATGCCAAAAACATCTGGGCAGTTTCTCTGACACAATTGCTGTCGAACTATTATGGGGAATTCGAACTTTTAGTAAACTGCTGGCTGGGTATGAACAATTCCGTACCAGCTTGTATTAAGTCATTAATGTGAGACTGGGTAAAACTGACATACGTGGAGAAGAAAGACTATCATGGAATATCAGCTAGATAATTTCTAAATCCATCCAAGTTTGCCCTATCAAAGTGCCATCTGGTTATCATGACTGGTTCAGAATAAGGAGGTTTGGGGCAACTGACGATGAGGTTTTGAAGCGATTATAGTTGAAGCATCCAAGCAGTGACAGCTGTATGGAGACTGTACAGTACCGTATAACTAAAAGAGGCAGGAGTGGAAGACTGAGGAAATTCTCCCTACCCTGTCTTGTAGTGGCACTAAGATATGACAGTCCAGCTGCCATTCATACTGTAATTAGTTCCATACTTCCTTCTGCTTTGAAGGAGGCAGACTATACCTGAGGTTTCTTTTATCTTATGATTTATAATTCAAATGAAATCAAAGAGTCTTGGTTTGAGATCTTACTCAGTCATGTGAGTTTGGGAATTCAGGTTTCATTCATTCATTTTTGAAGGCCCCACCATGCTCACATGCATCAGCCTTGGTCACCTAATGGTGGCTCTCCATGCTGCCTGATCTCTGGCAGCTTCCCTATTCAGTCCCTTATCCATGAGGTCACACTCAATGATCTCATCCCAGGTCTTTCTCGGTCTACCTCTCGCAACCCTACCCTTACCATTAACACTTCTCACTTCCTGCACCCAATTATCATCCCCCATCCTCTCCACATGCCCAAACCATCTCAATCCACCTCTCCTCCTCACAACACCAATACACTCCAGTCCCATCCTACCCTTCAACTCTTCCATTGTAAACCTAGCACCCCCAGGCCTCACACTCGGACACACTGCACATCCACCTAATCATTGTCATTTTTGTATATTTGAGCCTGCAAAAATTCTCTTCCTTTACTGCCAAGGTCTCGCTACCTTACAACATTACACTCCTAACAAATGCTGCATACAAAGATCCCTTAACACAGAGGGAAAGCCCTCTCAATGTCAGGAGTGGCAACAGCTCCCTGAACTTCTTCAAACCACTCCTCACCCTAGACACAGTGCTAGCTTCAGCCTCATCTCCAACACATAACACATCTCCCAAATAACAAAACTCTTAAACACACTCAAGAGGCTCACCAGCAAGTTCAATCCTTTCAAGCATGACAATCTCCACCTGCTCTCCCCAAACACACTGCACACACGAAATCAGCATTATCCAGTGGTAGAAAGGCGGCCTCCAGTCCTAATGGACCCAGGTTCGAACCCCGGTTGGGGCAGGGAACAGTTTAAGGATTTGAATTTTACAAAAAGCAGACTTTTCTGATCTACCAGATGACCCGCCGACATGTCATAAAAGTACCCCCGCTAATACCAGTACACCAGTCTTGTATGAGAAAGCCCTAGCATGTAATCAAAATGGATGGTGGGTGTTAGCACTGAAGTGGTGACATGTGGAGATGTAGAAGGACTACTGGGCCCCAAGGAGGACTACTGGGACTTGGGAATAGGCCCTGAAGCCTTTGCCCAGATTCGGATGCGTAAAAAAAAAAAAAAAACGCTACATCTCTTATGCATCCACTTGTGGCAAATTGCACATGGCCACTCACCCTCATCTTTGACAGTACTGCCACCAGTCCTAGATATCATTAATTTTATTTTATCTGCATTTACTCAAGCCCTTGTGCCCCACACCATCTCTCCACTTCCTAAATATTTCCTCTGCATCCCTTTCAGTCTATGCAATCAATATCAAATCATCAGCATACATTTCCCATGGGAGTTCATTTCTGAAGTCACGCGAGAGGGCTTCAAGTACCATGACAAACAACAAGGGGCTTAAAACTGACCCCTGGTGCACACCAACATTCATGGAAAGTTCATCACTCAAATCTCCATCCATTCTTACCAGGGTGTGAGCACCCACATACATGGCCATAACCACCCTAACCAGCCACTCCTCGATCCCAAGCTTTCTCACCGCCCACTTCACCACCTCTCTAGGAACTCTGTCAAGGGCCTTCTCCAAATCAACAAAAACAAAGTAAAGTTCCCTTTTCTTTCTGAAATATTTTTCCTGAAGCTGTTGAACACTGAATATGGCATCAATGGTCCCTTTGCCTGGCATAAACTCAAACTACATCTCATCAATATTCACTCACTATAATCATACCTACCAGAACTCTCTCCACTGCCTTCTTTATCTGGCCTAAAAGCTTTATGCCTCTACAATTTCCTCTTTCCAGGGCATCGCCCTTCCCCTTGTACACATTTACAACTAAACTCTTCAGCCAACCTTCTGAGACAACAAACTTGTGTATAATCATATTTAACAGGTCAGTGACTAACCTCACTCCTATATCTCCTGAGGCTTTCAAACATTTCAGCAGTCAACCCAGACACACCGGCTGCCTTCCCCACCTGCATCCTGCCAACTGCCCTGCTCACAGTGGCAGCATCAATCAATGGCCAAGGGCCAAACACTGGATCTGCTGGCTCCAAACATTCCCTGTCCCAGTCAAACTCCTCATTCAACAACCAGCTGTAATGCTCTTTCCATATGTCCTTAATATCCCTGCTGTTCACCACTACCTTTCCCATTCTTCACACACTGCTCACCTATGATATCCCTGTTCTCCCTCTTCATCTGATTTGCCACCTTAAATATCATATTCTTCCCTTTCACGCAATTTAAGTTATCAAGTAAAAGTCTCTGTGACTCAGACTTCACCCTGTATACTTCTCTTCTAGCCTTACGCTTGGCAGCCAAGTATTCCTCTTTTTTACCATCCTTCTTCCATTCCCAGAAAAGCCTTCTTTTCTCCTTCAGTGCACCTTCTACACCCTCATCCCACCACCAAGTTATCTTATGTCTTGAGGGGCCTCTTGTCCATCCACATAATGAATCAGTAACTCTCAAGAGGTTGGTCCTGGGGGCTCTGTACTGTTCATCACTTCTGTCCACATCTCCCTGTTTGGCCACCACTTTCCTCATCTCGCTATAGAAGGCATCCCTTACTGCTTGATTTTTCAGCTTCCATATTTTCCTCCTATATGCAGTGGTCCTCTTTTTCATCACCTGCTCCTTAAGCACCATGTTACATATCAAGAACTTGTGTTGCTGCACACACTCCTCACTCCCTATAACTTTAACATCCCTCACTAACCTCCTGTCAGCTCTCGTGACCAAAAAATAGCCCATCTGGCTGCTGTTTCCCCTGGACTTGTATGTAATCAATGTAATCTCTATCTTCCTAAAATGTGTGTTGCATACAATCATGTTCAATGCATCTCCAAACTCGAGTATCCTTTCTGTTTCCTCATTTCATCATCCACCATACAAGTATTAAGTCATCCCAAAATCTATCCTTTTCTACCTCATCCAAGCCTGCCTGTGGAGCATATGCCAATATAAATGCAATCATTTCATATACTAAAAATTATTATTATAATGAAGATAATGGTGGTGACAAATACTGTAATAATCATTATCCTGGAACAGACATAAGATGGTTAATAAGGTTTCCAAATCTGGCGCCGCCTTCCGAAGGCGTCTTATCGCCAAAACACTGATCTGAGAAAATGTTTATTAAATTTCTCTCTCGGTGTGGTGCTTCCATTGACATTCAAATACTTCTCAATATTGCCGTTCCTATTTCCCAGCCTCTTTCCCAACCACTCCCAGCTTCCCCAACCATTCCCAGCTGATCGGTGTTTGTGGCGATAAGACGACTTTGGAAGGTGGCGCTTGAAATAACAACTTGCACTAGGTTTTAAATTTAAATTCGAGTATGAGGTTGATATTTGAAATATCAGATAATTACAGTGTCTAAAAAAAAAAGTGGGGAGGGTTATAAACTGTAACTAGCCTTCTTACCTATTTTGACCGGAAATCCATTTGGCAGTTGCATCTGAATAAAATGCTTGAGCTTTGCAAAGTGTGATGAACTGATTGCCATGAGATCCACAATTGGCATCACCTGCTCCTGTAGCCTCAGTGGATATTCCTCTGCCAGCCAAAGATGAGCCTGAACAATAATAAAGTAAAATTTTTGGGCTTTATACTAATAAAACAGACACTAAGTATTACTGTATTTTCATTCTTATACCTCAGTCCCTAATCAGCCCTGTGTAATTCTATTCTGCATTCAAATTTATACTGTTCTACAAAACCATCTGTACCAAAAGATTTTTTTTTTTTTTTTACCTCTATACAGTAGCTACTCTCTCTTTGGAGGTACCCTGAGGAATTGGCTTTCAGCCATCTTATGACACCACCTAGATATCTTAAATGGTGACAGGAGTCAACTCAGGCTCACAGAACTGAAGAAAGGGTGCATTACATATAGGGAAGTGAAGGAGCGTTGTGGTGTGGTTGAGGACGTGATGGAAAGCGTTAGGAGAAATACGTTAAGGTGGTTTGGGCATGTGGAGAGGATGGAGAGTGAAAGATTGACGAGGAGAGTGTATGTGAGTGAGGTGGAGGGGGCGAGAGGGAGGGGGAGGCCGAGGATGAGATGGAGGGATGGAGTGGAGAGGTATATGAGAGAGGGGGGTGTGAGTTGGGAGCATGGTAGTGAAATGGCAGGGGACAGAGTGACATGGAGACGATTTGTTTATTGAGGCGTCTGGCAATAGATAGACAGATAGAAGGAGCTTTGTGGTGTGGATGTGGATGTGTTAGAAATCGTTAGGAGAAATAAACTGAAGTGATTTGGCCATATGGAGAGGATGGAAAGCGTGAGATTAACGAGGAGAGTGTATGCGAGTGAGGTGGAAGGGGGGTAAAGGAGGGACAGACCAAGGATGAGATGAAGGGACAGTGTGGAGAGGTATGTGAGAGAGGGGAGTGTGAGCTGGAGAAGGGACTGCAAAATAGTAAGGGACAGGGTGACATGGAGGTCATTTGTTTGTGACCCTCCCTTACGAGATTAAGGCGTCTGGCTATAATTGATACAGTAGACGTATTATGTACAATTCCAAACACCAACGGTATAGAGAAGTTGTACTGTTCTTTGTAATAAATACCAGGAAAGGACGCTAAAGTGGCAGAGAACATAGTGACAATAAAGATGAGCACACCAATAACCCACAGATTCATGTATTAGAGTGCAAGACAAAATTATATATAAATATACTGTGTATACAGTAAATAT
>JAGKTI010028414.1:0-12954 GCA_018397915.1 Birgus latro | reverse complement strand
TTTGACCACCCTGGAACCTTACCAGCCTTGTTCTGGTTCTAGGAACAAAAGCAAGGCCAAAAATAGAGGACAAAACAAGTTCGAGAAGTCCCCTGGAATTACCCACGAGATTCTTCCAGGAATATACGAAAGAACAGATTTTGTGAAATATTATACAATCCAGACATTAGAAGGACAACCAATTTTCAATCTCGACATCTTTGAAGTGCACCGAGAGATCGTGGCTACTTGTGGGAGGGAGCCGAGGATGTCTGCTCAAGGGGATGGCAGCCTTCTAGTCGAGGTTGCATCACCTGAGGAGGGTTCCCGTCTCGCAACTAAATGCAAAGAACCAGGTGCAAAGTTTGCTTGTGCTCTACACGCAACTTTTAATCAATGCCGTGGGGTTGTGTTTTCCCGGGACCTGCTTCGATACTCCGAAAAGAAGCTGCTCGAAGAACTGAAAGTCCACAACATCACCAAAAGTGGAAAGATTCCAAAAGAAAATAGATGGAATACTCACTCCAACCCCATCCTTGTTATTAACTTTTGATTGTACTGTTCTCCCTTCCTCCATCAAAGTTGCCTGGCTCTCTCTGAAGGTCAAACCCTTTGTCCCGAATCCACGACGATGCTACCATTGTCAAATGTATGGGCATGTTGGCCGTGTCTGCCGTCGTATGCAACAGGGCCTCCCGGCGGCGTGCGTCAATTGTGGTGACTCCACACATGCAGGTCAGGACTGCCCTGGGCCTGTTTGTTGTGTCCACTGTGGTGAGGCGCATCCTGCTTCCTCTAATGACTGTGCCCGGTTCAGGATGGAGAAAGAAATCCTTCTCATCCGAAATCGGGATAAGGTGAGCTTTGCCGAGGCCAGGAGCAGAGCCATGGCATCAGTTTTCCATAACGGGGTTTCGTATGCTTCAGTCTTGTCCCGCAATAAACGTCCACGTCATGCTGCCCAACAGCAGTCCCATGTTCCACTCACAGTGTCTGCATCCACACACCTGATGCCTATGAATCAAGAATCTACCCCTCTCGAGATGGTAGCCCCTGCAGGCCAGGTCTCAGCCTCTCCACCACGGTCCACCAGTAGTAATGATGTGCACCTTTCCTACCTCTAAACGTCATCGTGGTTCCTCAGAGTCTTTGAGTACAGAAGATCCCCCAAGCAAGGTATCACTCGTAGAGTCCTCTCCACCAAATGTTAGTCGTTCCGCGTGCCAGCCTTCAGACCCCACCTCTGGGTCACGGAGGGCTCCTCAGGCGTCAGTTGAGTCTGGCGCCTCCTCGGGAGCATCGGAAATTTCTCCTCCGGATGCCTCTGAGGATTCTGTCTTGCCCCCTCCAAGTTTAGAGGTCGGGACCCCAACCCCACTACTCGCCCCCCTGGGTCGTTGGGGGCATTGGACAGAGGTGTGAACAAGAATTCCTCATCCACTGGGCATCGATGAGTAACAGTGAAGTCTTCTATCACTTCGCAGGGCCTAGGTCATTGCACTGTTCACAGTGCTGCCCGTGAACTGCCCTCTAGTGGACGTGCCCGCCCTAATAAGAAGGCTGTCTCCCAGGGTCACTCAGCAATTTCCACTAAGTGACCCTTACTTCTCTGTAAATAGTTCCTCCATATTCCTTCATCTTTTTAGTTCTTTTATGTGTTTTTCATGCTTTTACCTCACTTTTTAATAGCGTCATTGGCTACTATTTTCCAATGGAACTGTCGTGGCCTACGTGCAAATTGGGAGGAACTCCGTTGGCTTCTTGCAAGGTATTCCCCTGTGTGTGTTTGCCTTCAGGAGACAATGGTTGGAGATTTTTCTCCCTCCAGTCCTCCTGGTTACCATGTATTTTATTCAATTCCTCTTCCTGGACATGGACGTAGTGGCGGTGTAGCCATCCTCCTACGCAATGACACATTCATCCGCCTGAATCTTACTACGCCTCTACAGGTTATTGCTGCTCGAGTTTTCCTTCGCCGTTATTATACAGTATGTTCCATATATTTACCACCCAACACAACAGTCAGCAGGGACGAGCTCGAACTCCTCATTCGTCAGTTACCTTCACCCTTTCTACTCTTGGGGGACTTTAATTGTCGCCATCCAATGTGGGGTGATTGCCTGACTAACCAACGTGGAGACTTGATGGCATCACTACTGGAGACTGGAGACCTTGCATTAATAAACACTGGTGCTTTTACACATTTTCATCCCCAAACGAATTCCTTTACTGCCATCGACCTCTCTGTTTGCTCACCCGACTGCATCCTGGATTTCACCTGGGAGGTTATGGAGAGCTTACATGGGAGTGACCACTTCCCTGTCCTCCTTACATCATTGACATCTGGTCCCTGTTCCCGCTTACCGAGGTGGAAGTTAGATAAGGCGGACTGGTCACTTTTCTCTCCTTTGGCATCTTTTGATTTCTCTGCAGAGGAATTTCCGACTATAGATGAAGCCGTTTCCTTTTTCACCTCCACTTTGCATTCTGCTGCCCTTCAGGCTATTCCAAAAACCTCTGGCATGTATCGCTCTCGACCTCTCCCCTGGTGGAATGAGGAATGCAGGGTTGCCGTATGGGCTAAGAAGATAGCTTTTTCCCGCTATCGAAGATGCAGAACTGAGCATAATCTTATTCAGTTCAGGAGGGCAAGGGCTAAGGCTCGTCAGGTGCTCAAGGATGTTAGGCGGGAATCTTGGAAAGCATATGTTTCCTCAATTAACTCTAGGACGCCAGTGTCTCAGGTGTGGAAGAGGGTCAGGAAAATTTCGGGAAAATTTACTCCAAGTCCCCTGTGTTGAAGGTTAATGGCATTCCTGTCGGTGACCCCGTGATTGTGGCTGATATTATGGCATCTGCATTTGCAGCAGTCTCTCATAGGGACGCTGCCACTTCAACGTTTACTAGACACAGAGAGTTGGAGGAAGCTAAGGTGTTGGACTTCTGTTCGGAGAATAGGGAAATGTACAATCTCCCTTTCTTTTCGCACGAGCTACAGTTTGCCCCTTTCCCTTAGTCATGACACATCTCCAGGGCCGGATGACATACCATACGCGATGCTTCAGCACTTGGATGAGGATACACAGTGTTCTCTCCTCAACCTTTTTAATAGAATTTGGAGGAACTCTTCTTTACCCACCTCTTGGCGTGAAGCTATTGTATTGCCATTCCAAAAGCCAGGGAAAGCAGGGTACAGTCCTCTTGAATATAGGCCGATTGCTTTGACGTCCTGCATGTGCAAACTGTTTGAAAAAATGGTTAATAATCGCCTTATATATTTCCTCGAAAGGAATGAGTCTCTTTCTAATTGTCAGTCTGGTTTTAGAAAGTATCGTTCAACAACAGATGCGCTGGTACGTCTTGAAGCAGCAGTTTGTGCTGCCTTTGCTAGGAAGCAGCACCTCGTATGCGTTTTCTCTGACCTGGAAAAGGCATTCGACACAACATGGAGATTTGGGATATACAAGGAACTACACTCTATAGGATTACGTGGAAGACTGCCCCTGTTTCTAATCGATTTTCTTCGTGATCGTAAATTCAAGGTTCGAGTTGGTTCCACCTTGTCTCCGTCGTACCCTCAGGAGGAAGGGGTGCCTCAAGGGAGTGTCCTTAGTGCGACTCTGTTTGCAATTGCGTTGAATGATATTGCAGCATCAGTTCCAGAAGGAGTATCTGCTTCTCTATATGTTGATGATTTAACATTATGGTTTGCTGCTTCCCAAATGGCTGTGGCAGAGCGCAGAATGCAGCTTGCTCTGGACAGGATCTCACACTGGGCTACCATGCATGGCTTCCGTTTTTCACCAACTAAAACAGTGGCCTTACATTTCTGTCATTTGAAAGGTATACATCCAGACCCAGACCTCCAATTGTACGGCCAGAGAGTGCGAGTTGTAGGTGAGGCAAGGTTTCTTGGCCTTATTTTCGATAGGAGGTTGACATGGGTCCCTCATATCCGTTCTTTACGTCAGTCATGTCATCGAACCCTTTCTCTCCTACGGACCTTGTCACATCTGTCATGGGGCGCCGACAGAACTACCCTGCTACACCTTTACCGTACCTTAGTGAGGAGCAAACTAGACTATGGGTGTGAGGTGTACTCGTCTGCTTCGGAGGCATGGCTACGCCCATTAAATTCAGTCCATCATGCTGGGATCTGTCTGTCTACTGGGGCTTTCCGCTCGTCACCGATACCTAGCCTGTTGGTTGATGCAAATGAGCCGCCATTGGATATCCGTAGACAGTCCTTATTAGTGCGGTGTTGGCACCGCCTCCACCGTCTTCCCAACTCTCTGTGTAGTAGGGCTGTCTCTGAGATTACTCTTCACCACTTTTACAACACCCATCCTCACCATCCTCACCCATTTGGGTACAGAGTAAGGGCTGCCATGGAGGAGATGTGTTTTCCCTCCTCCCCTGTTTGCCCAGTACGTGTTTCCCGAGTGCCTCCATGGCTTCTTCCAGAGGTTCAACAGTGTGTTTACTTCCCAGAGAGAAAGACCTCCCTTTCCTCACAGGCGGCCCTCTCTTACTTTTTGGAACATGCCACTACCCACAGTGACTCAATCCCTGTATATACAGATGGGTCCAAATCCCATTCTGGGACTGGGTTTGGCGTCATTCTTAATGATTTTAGCCGTGGCGGGAGTCTCCCTCCTTCCACATCCATTTTTACTGCTGAACTTACTGCTATTTTAGTTGCAGTTGAATTGATTTTTAGTTTACCTCAATCTTCTTTTACCATTTTTAGTGACTCTGCCAGTGCCTTGCAAGCTTTGTCTTGTGCCTCCTCATCTCATCCCCTAGTCTTGGCCATCCTGGAGTGGCTCTACTTGTTGAATAGGCGTGGGTACTCTGTAAAGACGTGTTGGGTCCCTGCCCATGTGGGGGTTGTGGGCAATGAGCGAGCTGACTCCTTAGCGAAAGCTGCTGCATCACGCCAATTCTCTCCTCATTACCGTGTCCCGTTTGAGGATCTCCGTGTAGCCAGTATGACGGCTGCGCGTTCTTGTTGGCAGAAGAGGTGGGATGCCGTTGGGTCAAACAAGCTTCGCAGTATTCGTCAAGACCTGGGTAATGGAGGGTATGTAGGAATGTCCCGTCAGTGGGAAACAGCCTTAGCTCGCCTGCGGATTGGTCACACTAGGCTGACTCATGGTTTTTTAATGGAGAGGGCTCCCCCTCCCTTTTGTGATGACTGCCTAGTTCCTTTGACAGTACGGCACATTCTTGTGGAGTGCCCCAGTCTGGGAGACCTTCGTCAGCGGTACCTTTCAAGGTGCCGGACTGGCGATGGGTCCTACCTTCTCTCCTTGGTGCTTGGGGAGGAGGCTTGTGCTGCAAAAGGAGGCACTTTCTCTTTTTTAACTCATGCTGGCCTATTGAGGAAGCTATAGTGCTCAATTCGTTTTAATTTATATTTTAATGTTGTTCTTACAACTCTCTTTATAGTGTTTTTCACTTATATTTGTCTTTCAGTTTTGGAGTGTTCTATGTCTCCTCCTTTTATGGATCTTACATCATGCTGACTTTTTTACAGTTTTTGTGTTCGGCGGCATATGACCCTTGCTGTTGCGCCGCCAAGTCAATTTTCATTCATTCATTCATTCCCTCATCTGCTGCCTCTACAGGGAGCAGGACCGCAGCGACGGCCACTTTCCCCACCGGGGAGAGAATGGCCACCCTCCTTCTCTCACCTGCTGTACCAGGGCCCAGTGGAACTATGGCAGAGCCACCTGTGCCCGTCGGGGAGGGAGCAGCCACCGTCCATCCCTCATCCGCTACCCCTGCGACGTCCCTCAAGGGTAGCATCCTTTGCTCGCCTCACCCCTCCCGAGGCCGAGTGGGACACCCCTCTCACTCTCCCCACAGAGCTAGCCCCCCAGAAGGGGTGCAGCTGGAGAGGATCTGGAGTGGCCCCATAGTGAGCCTGGGGATCTGCTCACTGCAGCCAACGCCCCCACGTCGCTCCTCGCTGTCAGACTCCCAGAGAAGGAGACATCGTAGGCAGCCCCTGATGGCCTCTCGACCCGAGCAAGGCTGCAGCCCCCAGCTACCCAGGGGCGTCCCCAGGACTCCAGGATGAGATCCCCCCAGCCCCACTGCCGAGTAGTCCTCCTCCAGGAGCAGACACAGGGAAGCACTCCTGCTCTCCCTGTTCGGCCCCAGTCCTGAGGGCTGACCTACCCACCGAGGCCCCACCAGGGAAAGGCCTCCCTCTACACCGCCCAGCAGCCAACCTCAGATGACCCAGTCACTGACGGTGGTCCCATGCCCCCAGCGAGAGAGCATGCCTGACGAGACCCCTCCTACACCTGGATGACACCTGCAGCTGCCCAGTCACAAGGAGTCCAATCTGACTCCTCTGTGTCTCTGATAGTGTATTTGACCTGGACAGTGTATTGTATCTGGCACTGTCTATCTTTATGGTAATATACGTGTAAGGTTGGTTGACCCGAGTTTTCATGCCCCGTTCCTCTAGCTGCATGCTCTAGACCCGGTCTTCAAGGGAACCCCAGACCCGTCATTCGTGCTCAGAGAGCAAGGAGTTGAGCTCTGAACACATAGCATAACAGTTAGTTAACAAGGGGTGGGACTGGGGGATGAGAGGGTAAAAGAGACGTTTTGTGGAGATAGAAACCCAGAGAGCAAAGTGGTGAAGGTAGGAGCGAGAATGGATGAGAAAAGACATATCTTTCAACAGATGTTGTTCACTATACTACACATATTTGTAACATTATAATATAGGACGTAAGTATATACACAATAACACATAATACATTGTAGGTCTTCTTTCATTTTCGTGCCTTGCTCATATGTTGTGGATATCAGCACTACTGGCGGGGGGGGGGGGGGGGGGAGGGGAGAAATTAGAGCTTTCGGGTGCACATCTAACCTTATCCACACATACGCTGATGATTCCACCCTTCACCTTTCCATTCGGTTTTTGCAACGTCCATCTCAGCAGTTACTTCAACAAACAAGGGATGAGGCTATGGCACACCTAATGTCTCACTTGGCTCGTATCTCTGACTAGGGTAAAAATAATCTTGTTGTTTTTAATGCATCAAAGACTCAGTTCTTACACCTACCAACCCGAAAAAATCTTCCACAGGTGTAATGTATTACTATTTTGTCTGTGCCGCGCAGTTGCGCATGGTGATGTTCGGTTGTTACTGTTTTCAAGATGGCTGTCAGTTGACTAGAATACACAAAGCCCGGAGCTGTGGTTTCTTAACTTCCAGTGTGATTATTCCGGCCTCTATATATAACAAATGGCGACGAGGATCGACGCTCTAAGAACCCAGGAAGCAGTGCAAGTCAACTAGTGTCACTACAAGCAGAAGAGAAAGACAAAATGGCAGTGTCGCTGAGTTTACGGCAAGGGAGGACTGGGAGGAGTATTGTGAAAGGTTAGAACAGTACTTCCTCGCCAATAATATCAAGGACACCGAGACGGAGAAAAGGAGGAGAGCCGTGTTCCTGAGTGTGATTGGGGGCAAAACTTACGGGTTACTGAAGACTCTACTGGCGCCCAGGAAACCGACAGAGAAGACGTACGAGGAACTCCGGCAAGTACTGCAGGATCATCTCTCACCGAAACCAGTGGTTATAGCTGAACGGTATCGGTTCTGGACGGTGAGACAGAAGGCTGGACAGTCGGTGAGTCAGTATTTAGCTGAATTACGTCGGCCAGCAGAAAAGTGTCAGTTTGGGGATTTTCTCAATGATGCCCTGAGAGATATGTTTGTGATTGGGTTACTCGACACGGCCGTGCAAAAAAAAATTACTCAGTGAAACACACTTGACCTTAAATAAAGCCTAACAAGTTGCTATGAGTCATGAGTCAGCGGTGCGGTGCAGCAAGTCGAGGAGATTCAGAGTGCCAGCAAGCAGCAGGTAAACAAGGTGAAAGAACACCGAGGCCCCAAGGTAAGAAAAAGGTGTTATCGGTGCGGAGGAACATCCCATGAGCCAAATGACTGTTTCTTTAGAGAAAAAGCTATGTTTCACGTGTGGTTGCAAGGGCCATGTAGGCAAAATGTGCCGTCAAAGCCAGTCACTGAGAGCAAAGTTGAGTACACAGTCCCGCGGGGGCGGGCAGCCAGAGAGACAGGACGGTGAAAGGGGGAATAAAAACCCAAAGAAGTACAGTAAGAAAGGGGTTAAGAAAGTGTGTGAAGATGCTGACAGTACATCCAGTGAGGAGGAAGAAGTCAATTTAGTGTCAAGCAAATGTGAATCAGATATGTCTATATTCAGTGTCAATATCCTTCAGGAAAGTGCTACTGCCAAAGAAATTAAAGTGTCAGTGAAATTGAATGGTCAGCCAGTTGAAATGGAAGATAGACACCGGGGCATCAGTATCTTTAATGTCTCAGGATAAGAAAAATGCATTAATTCCAAATGTACCCATGTGTAAGTCTCACCTAAGACTGAAAACTGTCAATGGTGATCCAGTACCTGTATTGGGGAAATGCATGGTAGAGGTGGAGTATGAAAGACAGAAACAGACGTTACCTTTGTATATTGTGAGAGGCAAGGGTCCAGAGTTGTTGGGTAGAGAATGGTTATCCAGTATTAAGTTAGACTGGCAGAGCAGACTCAGAGTTCAAGCCACCTGTGGTCAGGTGCCAAAGTTGATGTTTGATAGATTTCCAGAACTTTTCAGTGGAGGTTTGGGAAAAGCTAAAGGTATTCAGGCAGAACTTAAGATCAAAGAAAATGCAAGGCCCAAATTTTTCAAGCCAAGACCACTGCCTTATGCTCTGAAGGATGGGGTGGCCAGAGAATTGAAACGGCTTCAGGAGTTAGGTGTTTTGAATAAAATTGAATATAGTGACTGGGCAGCTCCTATTGTACCTGTAAGAAAGGCTAATGGTGACATCAGAATATGTGGGGACTACAAGGTCACTATAAATCAAGACCTTGAAGTACCTACACATCCCATGCCTAGAGTGGAAGAATTGCTTCAACAACTTAATGGTGGGGTTAAATTTAGTAAGTTGGATCTGTCAAGCTTATCAGCAAATTAAATTGTCACCCAACTCAAGGAATTTTGTCACCATTAACACTCAAATGGGACTGTACTCTTATTCAAGGCTCCCTTATGGAGTGTCTGCTGCCCCTGCAATGTTTCAAAGTGTGATGGATAAAGTGTTGCAAGGTTTAAATGTGGGATGCTATTTAGATGATTTAATTATCACTGGTCGGAATAATGAGGAGCACCTGGCAAACCTAGAAGCAGTTTTGAATAGATTACAAGGGTATGGATTTAAGCTTCAAAAATCAAAGTGTGAGTTCATGGTACCCAGTGTTACCTATCTGGGGTTCAAGGTGGATGCCGAGGGAGTCCATATGGACCCGGAGGCCACGGAGGCTGTGGCCCAAGCACCCCAACCGGAAAATAGAACCGAAGTGCTGTCATTTCTTGGCCTAGTTAACCACTATAGGAAGTATGTACCTCAGATGTCCACTTTATGCTACCCTTTAAATCAGCTGCTACATAAAGGGAAAGAGTTTCACTGGAGTGCATAGTGTAATGAGGCATTTCTACAGATAAGGGAGATTTTAACATCACCACAATTGTTGACACATTACGATCCACAAAAGCCTATGTTGCTGGCAGTGGATGCTTCACCCGTAGGACTAGGTGCTGTGATCTCTCATCAGACTCCACAGGGAGAACGACCTATAGCCTACGCGTCCAGATCTCTGACAGTGGCCGAGAAGAATTATTCCCAAATAGAGAGAGAAGGACTAGCAATAATTTTTGGGCTTAACAAATTCCACCAGTATCTTTTTGGCCGACATTTCACGTTGATCACTGATAATAAGCCTTTGAGTCTGATTCTAGGTCCGAAGAAGGGGATCCCGACCATTGCTGCGGCCCGGATCCAAAGGTGGGCAGTGCAGCTTGCAGCATATACCTATGAGGTAAAGCATCGGTCTGCTAGGCAGAATGAGAATGCAGATGCTTTGTCTCGTCTGCCACTCAAAAATGATCAGGAGCAAGGGACAGTCCCTCGACTGTGTTGGACGCAGGAGGCCACAGAATTGAACAAAGCACAAATTAATGGATTGCCCATCACGGCCAAGGCTATCTGCAAGGAAACTCGAAGAGACCCCGTTTTAGCTCGCATAAAAAACTGGGTGATACAAGGTTGGCCCATGGAGCAAGACTGGACACAAGAGTACCAGCCGTACTATCAAAGGAGAAATGAGCTGACAGTAGAAGAAGGATGCTTATTGTGGGGAGTCCGGACAATAATTCCTCCAAAGTTCCAGGATAGTCTTCTAGAAGAACTCCACTCATGTCACCCAAGCATAGTCAGGATGAAGGCTTTGGCACGAAACCACGTCTGGTGGCCTCAGATAGACAAACACATAGAGGACCGGGTCCGAGGCTGCAAAGATTGTCAAGAACAGCAACCAAAAATGCCGGCAGTGACAGATAACCCTTGGAAATGGCCCTCAGGACCATGGCAGCGGATACATGTAGACTTTGCGGGACCCTTTATGGGGGAAATGTTTTTGGTAGTGGTAGATGCCTACTCAAAGTGGCCGTATGTGGTCAGAATGAAGTCCACCACATCGGAAAATACCATTGATGCTTTACGCCAGATCTTTTCTCAACAAGGATTACCATTAGAACTAGTGTCAGATAATGGGCCACAGTTTACCTCTGTGGAATTTGAAGAATTCACAAAGATGAATGGGATTAAACACTGTCGGTCCGCTCCTTTCCATCCCAGCACTAACGGAGAGGCAGAGAGATTTGTGCGCACCTTCAAGACAGCTATGAGAGCAAGGAAAGATATGAAAATCTCTGTACATAGAAAGTTGTGTGAATTTCTACTGACATACCGTACCACACCTCACAGTGCCACTCATCATTCCCCAGCGGAGTTAATGGGTCGAACTCTCAGAACAAGATTGGATGCAGTACGCCCAAACCTCTCCCAACGGATGGAACGACAAAACAAGCAGGAGAGGTTTACTCGACATGTGGAAGTAGGAGAACCCGTACTGATTCAGGACTATAGGTCACGAAAGCCAGTATGGACTCAAGGGGTGGTCAGTAGGGAACTTGGGCCATGTACATACTTGATAGATGTAGGTGATCTTGTGTGGAAGAGGCATATTGATCAGATTATCCAGACTAACAAGGCATGGTCACACCAGGAGCAAGAAATAAAAAGTAGTGATGAGAGTTTAACACAGTATATTCCCAAGCCATTGTTACAAAAGGAAACAGTTGAAGTAAGGCCAGGATTACCAGGAGAAGGAGAATTGGAAACCATTGTCCAAGATCCTATGTCAGTACCAGAACAGGTACCCAGTAAAGAGCAGGTGGCCAGGGATGACAGTGTTTCAAATTCTCCCCTTCGCACTGGTAGGCCTACTGATGAGGTGCCAAGTATATGTCCATCTAGAAATAAGAAACTGCCCATGAAATTAAAGGATTATGTCTTAGAATAATAGTTTTGATATGGCTAATTTGGTAAGGAGAAAAGGAATAGGTCTACATTTTTATTTTATTTTATGGGGGGGAAGAAGTGTAATGTATTACTATTTTGTCTGTGCCGCGCAGTTGCGCATGGTGATGTTCGGTTGTTACTGTTTTCAAGATGGCTGTCAGTTGACTAAATACACAGACCCCGGAGCTGTGGTTTCTTAACCTCCAGTGTGATTGTTCCGGCCTCTATATATAACAACAGGAGTACCCACTAAAGTTTAATAATGTAGGCTGCAGCTTAATCGTGCATCATCTTTAAAAATACTTGGCGTTTCATTTTCTACGGACTTATCTTGGAAAGATCACATTACATCTGTAAAATCTGCTTCCAAGAGATTAGGTGTGCTAAGCCGACTCCATACCTTCTTTATCCCTTCACAGTTGTTGACATTAAACAAGGGTTTTATTCGCCCCTATGCAGAGTACAACTCTCATGTATGGGGAGGCTCCCCAAGCACAGCTCTTCACAATAGGGTGGAGTCAAAGGCTTTTCGTCTCTAACTCTCCTCATCTTACTGGCTCCCTTCATCCTCTGTCTCTTTGCCACACTGTTGCATCTTTATCCCTTTTCTATTGCTATGCCAATGGTCACTGCTCCTCTGAACTGTCTGCTTGCATCCCTTCACCTCTACGACAGGTGCATAGCACCCATCTAACAACAAACTCTCATTCCTTTTCTGTCCAACTCTCTAATGCAAGAGTTAACCATTACTCCCAGTCCTTCACTTATGCAACAGGTCAACTTTGGAATTGTCTCCCTCTGACTGTATTTCCTACTTCCTATGATCTCCAGTCTTTCAAACGCAGTGTGTCCAGGCATCTCGAAATGAACTGATCCTGAATTTTGGCTGTCTTTTGTATTGTTTTTGTTTTTTTCTTGGAAGGAATGGTTTGTGGGCTCCTGACCTTTGATTCCTGCTTCCTTGCATATTATATATATATATATATACTTATACGCTCCATGACTGGGAATCGAACCCAGGACCTCTTGCATAGAAGTCAGGTACTGATACCACTGCACCACGGCGTCATAAAAGCAACGGCTACCTGATTTTTTTAGGAAACCAGGTAAATCCATGATGGAAGGAATTCTTTCAGTCACAGCACATCAGGATTAAACCGCTGCCCGTTGCTTTTATGACGCCGTAGTGCAGTGGTATCAGTACTGGGTTTGATTCCCAGTCAAGGAGCATATAAGTATATTTGTACACACGCGTTTAATATGTGTTTCTCTAACATCTTAAGATGCTCGTGTTGTGTCTGGGATAGATTAAAACTGCTCTGCCATTCACCCGAGCTGTGTCGGGCAGCGGTTTAATCCTGATGTGCTGTGACTGAAAGAATTCCTTCCATCATGGATTTACCTGGTTTCCTAAAAAAAAATCATGTAGCCTTTTGCATTTATGATGCCATGGTGCAGTGGTATCAGTACCTGACTTCTATGCAAGAGGTCCTGG
>JAGKTI010028413.1:0-12955 GCA_018397915.1 Birgus latro | reverse complement strand
GTGTGTGTGTGTGTGTGTGTGTGTGTGTGTGTGTGTGTACGCTAACGCAAGAGCGTGAAAGCAGAGTGAAAGAAGAGTTCTGGGCAAATGTGGAAACGTGCATGGAAAAGTCTGAAAGGAATGAGAGAGTGTTTTTGGTTGGAGACATGAATTGGAAAATAGGGAATGTGAAAGTGGATGGAGTGGTTAGTGAGTGGGGAGTGCCTGCAGAGATGAATGAGAATGGTTGTGCTATAGTGGATATTTGTGCCGGTAAGGGGTTGGTGATAGCCAGTACCCTCTTCAGACACAGAATGATTCAAAGGAATATGTGGCGAGTGATGAGAAGGGTGGTTGGTGAACTGAATGAACGGAAAGCAATGATTGATTATGTGTGTGTAGATGATAGGGTGAGTTGTTATGTAATGGATGCAAGAGCATATAGAGATTGGGAAAGTGGACTTTCTAACCATCACTTGGTGGTGGTGAGAATCAAGGTTCAAATGAAATGGAGGAATAGAAGAAGGGAAGGACGGGAGGAAATAGTGCGTACAAGGAGGGTGGAAAGGTTACAAGAGGATGGAGAAAAGGCAGAATATAAGAGAGAAGTGGAGGAGCGACTGGGTAAATATGATTTGGGGCAGATGAGGGACGTGAAAGGTGTGTGCAAAATATTCACAGAAGAAATCTGTTCAGCATGTGAGGTTGTGTGTGGGGTGAAGAGAAGACGAAAGAGGGTGCAAGGAACAGCATTGTGGAATGAGGAGGTGAGACAGACTATGGCACAAAAGAAGAAAACATATAGTGAGTGGACGAGAAACAGGGATGTGGAAGAAGTTGAGAGACAGAAGAGAGTTATATATATAGAGACGAAGAGAGAGGTGAAAAGATTACTGAAAGAGAGTAAGAAGAGAGTGGATGAGGAATTTGGAAGGAATTTGAATGTAAAGTGGAGGGAATGTAAGAAAATGTTCTGGATAGAGTTACACTGAGTGTCAAAGAAGTAAGTCGAGAAGTGAAGATAAAAATGGTAGATTACTAGTGGAGAAGGGAGAAAAAGTGAGCAGATGGAGAGAGCACTTTAAGGAATTGTTGAACATAGAAAATGAAAGTAATGCGATTAGAAGTGGCTGGGGAATGACTGGGAGAAGGAGGGATGTGAAAACAGGGAAGAAATCAGTAAGATGGAAGTTGTGGAAGCACTGAAGAAAGTTAAGATGGGGAAAGCCCCGGGATTTGATGGAGTGTGTGGTGAAATGCTGAAGCATGGGGGAAAGATAGTAGTAGAATGGATGTGGAAGATGTGGAGATTGGCCTGGGAGGAAGGTAGGGTCCTGGAGGACTGAAAGTCAGATATAATTATTATTCTCCTGTAAAAAGGAAAATGAGAAAAAGAAGTGTGTGATAATCGTAGGGGCGTTTGCCTTCTTAGTGAAATGAGAAAAGTATATGGTAGTTTACTTATTGATACATTTAAAGAAATAACAGAGGAATTAGTTGGAGAACAGGGAGGTTTGAGGAAGGGAAGAGGTTGTAGAAGAAATATTCATTCTTAGGTCTTTAGTGGAAAAGTTTCTAGAGAAGGGAAAGAAGATGTATGCAGTCTTCATGGATTTGGAGTAAGCATGAGAAAGGGTGGATAGACATGGATTGTGGAAAGTATTAAGAATATTTGGAGTAAATGGGAAGTTGTTGAATGACGTGAAAAGTATGAGGGTGCTAAGGCTGCAGTGCGTGTGGATAGTGAACTGAGTGAATTTTTCTATTTGAAGGTTGAATTAAAACGGGGATGTGTCATGTCTCCATGGCTGTTCAATCTATATATGGATGGGGTTATAGAAGAGATACAAGGTAGGGCAGTGGATGTTGGAGTGACCCTAATGAGAGAGGGCAGTGTTTGAAAACTCCCTGTACTTTGTTTGCAGATGATAATGTGTTGTTAAATGAAGACAAAGGGGGAGCTGCAAGGCTTGGTGAATGAGTTTGGGAGAGTGTGTAAGAAACGGAATCTAAAGGTAAATGTAGGGAAGAGTAAAGTTATGGTATTCGAGAGAAATGAAGTCAGTGAATGTACAGTGAGGTTGGATGAGGAGGAAATGGAAAATGTGAGTGCATACAAGTACTTGGGTAGTGTGATGCGTAGGGATAGAAATTTAGAGGGTGAATTGCTTGAAAGGGTACAACAAGGAAGAAAGGTTGCTGATTCCTTGAAATCGGTGATAAGAAACAGGGAAGTGGGCATAGATGTGAAAAAGTTACTGAATGACAGTATTGTGATACCAACTCTAACGTAAGGAAGTGAAGCTTGGACCTTGTTGGAGAGACACAAGTCAAGAGTGAGAGCAGTGGAAATGAGTTATTTGAAGGGCATGTGGAGTCACATGGAGAGACAGACTGACAAATGAGGAAGTGAATGAGCGTCGTGGTGTGGATGTGATAGGAAGCATTAGGAGAAACACACTGAGGTGGTTTGGCAATGTGGAGGGGATGGAGAGCGAGAGACTGACGAGGAGAGTGTCTGTGAGTGAGGTGGAGGGAGAGAGAGGGAGAAGTAGGCCAAAGATGAGATGGGAGAGGGGGGTGTGAGCTGGGAGCAGGGCAGTGAAATTCCGGGGAACAGGGCGAGATGGAAGCGATTTGTTTGTGGCTCCCCCTTACTGGATTAAGACGTCTGTTCCACTCATTATCAGATAATTTTATTCAGCTGAGTCACAGAAGCCTCAGTGTATACCGGGATTTAAAATGCCATGGCTCCATATTGAATGTTGAGCTGTATCATCAGAGTAAATGTAAAACTGCTGTGGAAGGGATGTAGAGTAGTAATGCTGTCTTTTTGTAACACAGGGTCATTTGAATTTAATTGCAAAACCATGAATATTTACGATAAGACAAGGTGGACAAAATAAGGCCAATTTATTGTGACATCACAATTATTACCATGGCCTGTTTCACCTAATTCTAGGTAAACTAGGATTCAGAAACCGCATAACTGAAAGAGCAAAGTGACAGAACTGTGAGTTTTGTTTGATTCTAATATATTACAGATTAATGTGATAATCAGGAGAGTGGAGCGAGGGAAAGCACAGAAGTGAAAATTGCTCAGCGAGACAGGTGCTTGATATCTACAATTTTTGATCGTGAGGTCTGTATTTCTGTTCGGTTTCATTATCGCAGTATCGAATTTCAGACCAAGACTCTGCGCTTCAATCTCAGTCATTTAGGGTCTTACCAGAAAGGTTTGTAATTATCTGGTTTCTGCCGGCATTTTTCCACACACTGTTAACGCGTAATGTGTTTAATTTTCTGCTTAATCGTCCTTTCTGACGGTCATCGAAGGCAAATACGGCGGCGCGAATGCAATGTCCTTCTCCCTCGACCAGAAAGACGGACTTCACGATCAGAAATCATAGATACCCAGGCCGCGAGTTTCAACAAGGGATCATTCAGGGTATTCTATATGCTGCCCTAACCGAAAGTGTTACACCTTTCATTCCAAAGAGCTATATAAATGCTCTGAAAAAATCATGCAAAAGATAACAGTCTGTATATTCCTTCCGCAGATAAAGGTGGAGCAGTAGTGATTCTAGATAAGGCTGATTATGTTGATATGTTAACCAGCTTATTAAGTGATAAAAAAACACCTATGATAAGTAAATGAAACTGACTATGATAATACGATGGAAAAAGTAAGATAGCCATAATTATGTAAAGATTAAAACAAAATCTTCAGTAGCTCAGATTAACAAAATATACTACAGTTAAAGCGACCATTTATTCATCAACCAATCACGTTTCACAGCAGGTGACGAATGTATTTTTAGATGAATCTGCAATCAGCCAGCTCCCGGGCTGTGAGGCACTGGCACAAAAATAGCGAAATGACCAATCAGCAAGCAGCTGAAAATTTTGGCTGTCAATGCTCTCTTTCTGTAGGGTCTCTAATAAGACTGGTTTCTGAGATTACAACAAGAACGATAATGGTGAGGGTGATTTATGGTGCTGAGGTTCAGATAATGTTGGGTAGTTTGTTGCGTTACTGCCTCGGTTCCGATCCACCCTCACCGTTGACGATGGTGGTGACAAAACACACACACACACACACACACACACACACACACACACACACACACACCCACACACACACACACACACACACACCAACAACGCCGCTGCCGCCACACATATACCACAACCACTACCTACTGCCACACACAATCCACCTCCCACACCACCGACCACATCACCACCCTCAAAATCCACCATACACACACGAGCGTTACAGCACTACACCATGACCCACAAAACCACAAACACCCAGACCACGTCCATACACACCACAGCGCTACACCAACACCCACACGTGCAACACCACACACACACAAACATCACCACGCACACACAGGCCACCACCACCACCCTAGGTCTATACCATCAGTAGGTTGTCTTCAGTTTACATTACCTAACTTCAGCGTGTCGCCAATACCACCCAACGGCAATTATGAGAACCCACTACCCCCCCCCCAACTACAGTTCCCTCAGGCTGCCATGGTGCCACCCACAAAGTCCATGATAATACTTACATTTGTGAAGATGGACAGGCGGGTTCCACTATTTGCACCTGAGCCTGAACTGTCACCCCAGCAGACATCACCGCCCACACCCCAACCATGTATGTGGGAGCAATTGCCCATCACCCCCCCTGAACTTGTGTTAATGACTGCACACAGAGTGGGCGATGCCGATTTGTTGGACGACTGTGTTGTCCTGTATGCATTAGTATTGCTTGAGTCTGTTATGTATGTCATCCATAAGTCTTGTAAGTCAATTATTGGGTTCATCCAGGATACGCAGTGCTTGAGCCAGTCATGCATGTCGTCCTGCAGTCTTGTAAGTCAATTAATGGCATCATCCAAGCTACTGGATGGTAGTGCATCAGATGAATTTTGTGGAGATCCTCAAACTCGCTTCACGTTTCATGGTAAGTTTGTAAACGTTAATACTGTGGTCAACACGAAAAGACATAACGACACGAATGATTTTCGTAGATTATAAAAGTATTTGTCGATTGACAGGTCAGAGCTAAACCAATTCCATTTTCTTCGAAGCGTAGCAACCCAGCACTACACTACATTACCACAGTCAAGTATAATTTGATCTATACAACAGGCTTCCCAGAATAAAGCAACAATAGGGTACTTATTATTTCCACTAACAACGGTCTGGGGGTAGACGACCATTGTCTCAAGTTCATGGGATAACATGGTCCAAAACTCCACAATCACCGTCGTTTGGAATTTCCTGGTAGCCGGAAAAAAAACTCCTAAAAAGTTAAGTGCACAAACATCCACAAATAACTTTGTAAGGAGCAAGGAGTGGCATCTGATTCCTGCTCACAGCAAGGGATATAAATAAATGAATAAATAAATAAATAAATAAATAAATAAATAGAAGTGTATTACCAGCTCAACAACAAGGGACACAGAGATAAAATCTGAGAGAAGAAAGCTGGAAAATTGTTGTGATAATTGGAATGAAGTGAACGAGGATTAAATGTGAGTAAAACAGAGAAAGAGGTAGACACATCTGGCTGGCCAGGTCTTAATTAAACGCTGGAAATACCTCTGAGGGGAAAGAGGGGGAGACTGAGATAGAGGGAGTGGGAAAGCGAGGGAAGAGAAGATAAAAAACGCAAGTGAGACAGAGGAAATCGAAAGTGAGAGAAGAAAAAGAGAGATAACAGGAGGAGGAGGAAAGAGGGAAGAGAACAAAGAGAGAGAGAAGAAAACAAAAGGGACAGGGAACGAGAGGATGAGAAGGAGAGGTAGAGGGGAAGAGAAAGGAATACATGTGAAAACGAAGTGAAATTATGGGATGCCAAGGGAAGGAGCGAAGACAATATTAAACAGAAAGGTCGAGAGGAAGCGAATAACTGAACAAATGATGAGAGGAGAGCATTCGATATGAAAAAGAAGATCATGAGGATGGCGAAACGAGAGAAACATTAATTGAAAAGCATGTGCGAGGAGAAAAGATTGAGCCTAAAATGGAAGAGAGAGAGATAGAGAGTGTGTGTGTGTTTCCTGAGTAAGTGAAGAGGATGAAATAATTGGTGAAGGGGAGCACTGATATACAGGGAGATTGATACAGGCATTGACAGCCTGGCAATGTCCGTTCCCTTCCTTTCCCCGGCACTGGCTGCAAATAAGACAGGGACCCTCGCTCTCATGACCCTCCTCCATTCTCATTGCGTCAATATTGTTTTTCTAAGGTGTAGTTGCCCTCGTCTGTTTTCGCTATCTTTTTTCATATTTTCATATTCGCGCACACACACTCATTACCATTTTTCATTCTCTCCTCCATCTTCATTTTCATTTCTGTCAGATCGGTTATCGCTTGCCCATCTTCACTCTCAGTTTTCATCACGTCTTGTGTTGCCAATGTTTATGTTTTAATTGATGTTGCCAGTTCTGCTACTTCAAAGTGGTTTGTGCCGATAGATTACTTACTGATGTGACACCCACAGAGAAATCAGTATGTGTTGCTGCCAAACTGGTGGAGTGTAGCGGTGTATGGCGTTAATGAAACATATGATCATATATTTTTGCAAAGTTGTTTCCCTGCTGAGAATTAGCGTAAACAGATTCTTTCATTTGTTGCTCAGTGTGTACTTCTCCTTCTTTGTAAAAGTTTGCTTTCATTCCGTCTGTCTGAAAAGAAGCTGACATCTCCAAACTCCCTCAGCATTGCTAATTTATTGTTATTATTATTACTATTATTATTATTATTATCATTATTATTATTATTATTATCATCATCATCAACATCATTATTATGCCTTTACAACTGAGTGATTCATGAATGTAAAGAACCGGAAGCACTTTTCTTCGCGTAATCTTTCTGACAGCCTGTATCAGTTCATCACGGACGCTCCACTGGCTATCCCCATAGATATAGGTCATAATCATGAAAATCCTCCTTGCGGAAGTTTGGTGAGCCTTATGGTTCCACTTGATATAATTATGGCTTTTCATTAAGTCTGGAACAAATCTTTAATTAATAAAATATTATTTTACTATTGTCTCTTTCTGTTTGTGCGTTTCTATCAAGTACTCTGTGACCTTTATACAGCTGCTGTTTGAGACGGCAATTTTTTTTTCTCTAAGGTCATTGACAGTGGTGTTTCTCTGGGTTAAATCATTTCACCAACTCCTCAATAATCTATAGTAAACTGTAAATCTAAACAGACCATTCTACACATTTGCTGACGAGTTCAACTCCAGATTTTCACCAAGTTTTCATAGCCATTAAACACCCACCACAAAATTTCGAAAAATAAATTATAGACTATCTTCTGATATGTTTATGAATGAAGAATGGGTGGATAACTCATTGTCGTAAATGCTATAGAAATTCAATTTTCTAGCTGACACAGCCTTGTTATCAATACTACAACACATCCTAGGTCCACGTCATCTTTTATCGTTCTCGGTATATTTATCTTGTGAAATAAATTTCTCAGAGACTGAGTATGCTGAACCCATTCCGAACCTACTTCAACCCTGTAAGCAAACGAAGTTGAAAGCAACTGCTTACAAGAAAATATCTTACCTGGCTATACAAATAAAACTCCATGATGAGGAGATTACCCACTGGTTTAGGAAAGAACTTGTGGAACGCCAAATGCAGCAGAAGCAGCAGCTTGTCACATAAAGTAAAGAAAGCTTCTGCGAAGTTCGAGCAAAATGGAAGGAAGCCAATAACCCTAAAAAAAAAAAAAATAACTACCAAGTGCACTAACATTTGGACAGCTACTCAGATGTCTAAATGAATATCAATGTAGCTTAGTCCGGCGCATTGAAAACATTGAGCAGAAATTAAATAATGCAGACACAGCAGTTGCATTCAATCTCGTTTGCTTACAAGAAAATATCTTATTTGCCTATACAATTTCTCTCTCTCTCTTTCTCTCTCTCTCTCTGGCTTTTGAAATGTTTTCTTAGCATTAAATTTTATGTCTTCCATTCATTTTAATTTGATTTCGCATACTTCAAATAATAATAAAAAAAAACACTTGGCTAAAATTTTTACACTGCTAAACCTAAAAAAGAGAATGTTATCCTAAACCAACGGCCAAAGAAACAAATAGCAAATCGTAACTAAATATTCACATTGCTTATACAATGCAATCTCAATATGCGATAGGGTTATGTCAAGTGAAGACCTATTGCATAACGAATTAGCGCATAACGAGGTCGATATAATATTATAATGAGGTCAGGGAGGGTAACCTTGACCGCGAAGCGTAAAATGACCTAATAAAAAAAAAAACTGCCATCCACCTGAAGTTTGTCCTATGCTGGTACGAGTCGTCATCACGGGTCCCCCCCCCCCTCGCCTGGAGGAGGGACAGCTGGAAGGCCTGGATGACCACACAGTATGATTCGGTATCACTTCATTTATTATTGCACACTGCACTATTTGTTAAGCACTTGCACTATTATCTGGCAATACAAGTAACCTTTCATGCTCAAAATAGAAAGAAAGGCAACGGTCACAGCCAATGTAAACACTGGGCAGCCACTCTACTTATTTGCATTACCGCATCCGCACGCAGTTCTCGGAGGCAGCCGTCAATAATATTGTTGTAACGAAACGAAGTTAAGTTGATCACTTCATCTCGAGACCGGGTATAACTTCTAAATTATCACTGTAGTGATTTATCACATAACGAGGCGTTGTATAGTGGGGCTACACTGTATGAGGTCTGGTCAGAAAGTAGTTGAATGCATTTTATTTTTCTCGTCAGCCAGTTGAAAGATAGGGGCTGCGTCCACATGCGTGATTAATCCCAGGAGCCATGAATGAGTCAGTGGCTGTCAGGCAACCCGTATTCATGGTTGTGCGCCTTACGCTCGTCACGTTCCTGCAGTCGTCACAATGACTGAAAAAGTTGAACAGTAGTACTGCATCGAATTTTGCCTAAAACTAGGTGATGCCCAAGATGAAACTATCAGAAAGATTCAGCAAGGTTTGGGGAACGAAGGCATGGGAGTAATCAAAGAGTGATATAGTACAATCGCTTGAAAAATGGCCGAATGCCAGTCAAGAGCAATCCAAGTCCTGGTAGGCCATCAACAAGCAGAAATGCTGAATATACAAGGAAAGTCTGCAATTTGGTCATGGAAAATCGTCGGTTGACTTTCAGAGAAATTGCTAATGAAATTGGAATCAGCGATGGATCAGGGCACAAAATTTTAACGTTATTTGTGCATGAAAAAATTGCCGCCAAGTTCGTTCCAAAACTCCTTTCACATGAACAACAGTTCTGCAGATGAACGTTATCCAAGACAAGTTGGAGTGTGCAAATTGCAATTCAGACTTTCTGAAGACTGTCATCCCTGGAGATGAGACTTGAGTGCACAGATACGACTCAGAAACCAAAGCACAATCTTTTCAGTGGATGCAGACAGGGTCGCCTTGGTGAAAAACAGCTCGACAGGTCTGCAGCAAGGTGAAATGCATGTTGACAGTTTTTTCTCGAGTACCGTGGAATACGCAACAGAAGTTCGGACTGTTAACAGACTTTATTACCTTGACGTTATCCATCGTCTTCGTAATACAATTTGGCGAAAGAGGCCAGACCTTTGGAAAATAGAAATTTGGAAGCTGCACCATGACAATACCGCTGCCCATTCTTCTCAAATGATTCAGGAGTTTTTGGCCAAGCACAACACCCCGCAGGTCCGGCAGGCCTCCTGCTCACCAGACATGGCTCCATGCAGATTCCTCAAGCTGCAAAATTCCGCTGAAGAGTTCCCATTTGAGACAAGAGAAAAGATCATGACGAATGCGACGAAGGCCTTGCAGGAGATACCGAAAATTAACTTTGAAAAGTGTTTCAATCAAGAAAGAGAACGCTGGACAACGTGTGCCAAGTCAGAAGGGGCCTACTTTGAACGGGGTTAGTGTCCTAGCTCAACAAGTTAACTGTTTATATTTTTTGAGCCTAAGGTCAGATACTTTATGAACAGACCTCTTATTTATGGGTAAAATATGATTACCTTGACCAACAGAACACTCTCGACTGCAAATGTGAAATGCGTGTCAATATTACACACCTAAATTCATCACTTTCTGATTGTCGGCAAGGCACAAGTACCGTATTAATGTTAGGGACATCAGTGTAAGAAAGATTCCCCTAAGGGTCAGGAACCATTCCATACACATCAACCATGGGCCCTAATTGGGAAAACTTATAGGAATGGACGCAAAACATTTACATATACAGAAAAAATGACATACCTTACCCAACAGACAACATTTGACTGGAAAAGTCCAATACCTCTCCATATTAGATACTTGCACTAATCAACTGGTGACAGTCAGGCAGGGCACGTTGTTTAATATAGGGGACACAGTATAAGAAATAGAATCATTAGATACAGGAACTCTTCCAAATGCATCAACTGTCAACCTTGGTTAAAGAACACAATATATACATATTATACAACAGATAAAACTACAACCAAAGACAGTAAAAATTAAGTCACAACCTGCTGATCATCTGGAACCCTTCAAGAAAGCCATCAGTTTAAGAGTCATAACAAGATCCCCATCACCCTAAATGGTGAAAAGGGTGAAGGGGACATTTGCCACACTGCAGTAATTTAAAAGTGACTTGCATTAACAAATAAAATACTGAAAGCGCAGGATGATATGACCAATAGATAACACCACAACACAGATGTCACAGTCAGGTAGACATCGTCTTTCATATATAACAACATGTGGGTGAGACGTGTGCAGTTAATCTGTAATCGTGCCTCTGTTCCTTCGTCCATGTTACGGACGATTTGCACTGTCCCAGTCACAAAGGAGCAACTTACATGTTGGAGTATTCAGTCTGGTCCATTTGCCCTGCCACAGAAGATTTACTGGTTTCTTTCCAAAGGAGACTCTTGGCGCAGATCACGAGGAACGTCACAAGTCTCCTCAAGCTCCACAGCCAACTTTGGAAGTAAGTCAGCCCGCTCATTGCCTTAAATATGACTATAACAAGGCACCAAGATCAGCGTGAATGACTTGTTGCATGAATGCAATCTATTAATGATATGGCCCTGGATCACATTAGAATCAGTAATGCAAGAAGCAGTTGCCTAAAGGGATGAATTGGGTCTGAAAATATGACAAATGAATCGTGGGAATTTAGAGCATAGTCTATGTCTTCATCATTGGCAAACGGTTCAGTAGTAATCACGGACGTATAAGTTGGCAAATGAAACCAAAGGGCACGGTCAGTCGACAATACACTAGCAGCCACACATTCACTCGACTTGGAACCATTAGTATACAATTTCTGGGACCCCAAATGGCGCACAATGGTATTACGAAACAAGTGGTAGACCTCTGCCTTCAGTGCCTTGGTTTTCGGTGCTGGGTGCCAAGAAACATCAGCAATGAAGTTTGATGGTTCCCAAGGCACTATATTTTTAAACACCTTTTCACAGTCATTGAGTTCCACACCAAGCTCCTAAGTCAGTACATGGAGGAGAACAGCAAGTGGATGATGAATCCGCGCATGAAATGATGGTCTTGACGGAAAGGAGAAGAGCCCACATTGCTGATATAAGTTTTCCTTACAGTTCGTATGCTGTATATTAAAAGTAGGTGGTCCGAGTGAAAACGGAGGGGAGGTATATTCACTTCCACGTCCATGCAAGGTTCACATGTAAATCTCAGGGCTCCAAGACATTCACAGACATTAATAATGTAACACATCCGCCTTTCTCGATGTGGCATCAGATACTAACCCATAAACCTGCGAGTCATAGTCCAGCTTAAAACCAGCAAAGTACATGTCTACCATTAATAAAAATTTCTGATGTCTCCCTAACTTTTATCCACGAGGTACATTTAATGGTTTATCACAACGAGCAAGAAAGTCATAAACATGAAACATAAAATTTATGAGACAATCAAAATGCAAACAAAAAAAATTCAAAAATTTTCGAAAATAATACACCTGATTATGAGAAGACAAATTCAAAGCAGGGACATTGCGAGTGGGAAAAACTACAGTGGCACACTTAGGGACGGCATACTTAACAGAATTAAAAGCTGCTTGAATCTGCCCAACCTAAAATTGTGCATTTCTGGAAGAGTGCCATATTGCAAAATCGTTAGCATAAAGTGACTATTTAAGATTTCTTGGGATGGGTCCTGATGACAAAATATAATTGATAATAATACTAAACAAAGTGGGACTAGGAACACTTCCCTGAGGCAGCGTGTTTGAATAAATATATCTGACGTGTTATAATGATGAGCAGTTTGACAGAGAAAGCTCTGTCCCTGATAATATTGCAAATAAAAATAGGCAAATCTGCTCTTAAAGTAAACCATGAGCATAGAGCTTCATTTGTATACCATATCGCCAAATCATGTAGTAGGCTTTGTGGATGTATAAGAACATCACTACCATGAATTCTTTATTGGCAAATACCTCCAAAATGAAAATTTTGCTTCAAATTCATTAAATGATCTAGTGTACTTCTGTATTTACAGAAGCCACATGGTTGATCATTTATTAAATTAATTGACCCTTAAATAAAAAGAAGCCTCTTATTAATCATTCATTTCATGACCTTACATAAACAAAAAGTCAACACAGTGGAACGAAATTAAGTGGGATTCATAAGACGACCAACCTGTTTGGTTATTGATATGACGTGCACAAAGTGCAATGAGTTTGGGAACGTTTGGGACAGTGCTAACTCCTTAATTTGGTTGTCCTGATTAAAATGTTGGATCATACCGTGCGTGATGGCGTCTGGTCCAGGGCTTGTGTCTTTACACGATTTGAAGGCAAGAAGTTCATTTATCATCTCTTGGTTCTACGAGGAATCTACGACTTCTGTGACAAAGTCTGTTATTTGTAGCTCGGCCGTGTGTTTTTGATCTTGAAAACACTGGTTGT
>JAGKTI010028412.1:0-12955 GCA_018397915.1 Birgus latro | reverse complement strand
TAGTGGAAAAGTTTCTAGAGAAGGGCAAGAAGTTGTATGCAGCCTTCATGGATCTGGAGAAAGCATATGACAGGGTGGATAGACAAGGTTTGTGGAAGGTATTAAGAATATATGGAGTGGATGGGAAGTTGTTGAAGGCAGTGAAGAGTATGTATGAGGGTGCTAAGGCTGCAGTGCGTGTGGATGGCAAACTGAGTGAATCTTTCCATTTGAAGGTTGGATTGAAACAAGGATGTGTCATGTCTCCATGGTTGTTCAATCTGTATATGGATGGGGTTATAAAAGAGATACAAGGTCGGGCAGTGGATGTTGGAGCGGCCCTAGTGAGAGAGGGCAGTGTTTGGAAACTACCTGTACTGTTGTTTGCAGATGATACTGTGTTGTTGAGTGAAGACGAAGGGGAGCTGCAAGGCTTGGTAGATGAGTTTGGGAGAGTGTGTAAGAAACGGAATCTAAAGGTGAATGTGGGGAAGAGTAAAGTGATGGTCTTCGAGAGAAGTGAAGCCAGTGAGTGTACAGTGAGATTGGATGGGAAGGAAATGGAGAATGTGAGTGAATTTAAGTACTTGGGCAGTGTGATGAGTAAGGATGGTAGTCTGGAGGGTGAAGTGCTCGAAAGGGTACAGCAGGGAAGGAAGGTTGCTGGTTCGTTGAAAGCAGTGATAAGAAACAGGGAGGTGAGCATGGAAGTGAAAAAGTTGTTACATGACAGTATTGTGATACCAACTCTGACATATGGAAGTGAAGCTTGGACCCTGTTGGAAGGACAGAAGTCAAGAGTGAGAGCAGTGGAAATGAGTTATTTGAGAGGAGCATGTGGAGTCACATGGAGAGACAGACTAACAAATGAGGAAGTGAAGGAGCGTTGTGGTGTGCTTGAGGACGTGATGGGAAGCGTTAGGAGAAACACGTTAAGGTGGTTTGGGCATGTGGAGAGGATGGAGAGTGAAAGATTGACGAGGAGAGTGTATGTGAGTGAGGTGGAGGGGGCGAGAGGGAGGGGGAGGCCGAGGATGAGATGGAGGGATGGAGTGGAGAGGTATATGAGAGAGGGGGGTGTGAGTTGGGAGCGTGGTAGTGAAATGGCAGGGGACAGAGTGACATGGAGGCGATTTGTTTGTGGCCACCCCGTTCGGGATTGAGGCGTCTGGCAATAGATAGATAGACAAGCCAACAGCATTGGATGGTAACCATATAACCAACTCATATGTGTTCCCTATGTGTCACTAAGTGGGTTGGTGGAGGGTTTGTGTCCCCCCCCCCGGTAAAACAACTCAAAGATGAATGGCCATCTCGTATGGGATTATGGCTTCTGGCAATAGATAGATATTTGTTTTGTTCTTGTTTAGGTCATATTGATGTACAGAAAGGTCAGTTGATTTACTTCCCCTGCTTTTATAAGATGTGTGATTTCACCTTTCCCTGTCAAGCATGGGGTGGGGGGGCAGACTGGAATATGCTGTGCTTTTGTGCCTAGCCGAGTAGTACAGTCTATATTGGCCAAGTCTTACAAGTTAGGTTAGGTTAGATAATGGTAGAAATTATTAAGCCAACCTAATCCAAATAGGGTAAAATATGACAGGCACTATTTTGCGGTGTTGAAGGAAAGGTAGCTAATATTCCTGGTATTTATGGTTTATATTATTTTTTTTCATACTATACCTTATCTGGGTAAATCTTTGACAAAAATGGAAGTCCACGGATTGCAGTTCCAGTACTTCTTCCTCTGTTTTTACCTTAACCTGGCCCAGGTTTTCCTCCTTTTGTAACTTGTTTCATGCAACTCATTGGCAGAAAAAGTTAGTGTAGCAACTCTCCCTGCTTTCCATAGGACTATTTCATGACTAGCATCATATTCTCATGTTAATCTCTTGTCCAAACTCAGTTTTCAAGATGGTTAGATGGCAGTTTTAGGCCAAATAAAAGTAACAACAGTATAGTGACCAAATAGTCTAAGTTGACCCTCTTGGTAGATATCCATTAGTCTGGCTGCTGATGTTGAGGTCAGAAGATACTAAAATTAGAACGAAAGGGTACAAAGTGTCAGGGCCAAATGACACCAAGGATAGGACTGAAGAATTTTGCTTTCATTTGATAGGGTTTGTCTCATTATGATTGGTTTACATAATATCCGAGAGAGGAAGAGAAGGAGATTATTGTAAATACAGTATAGTGCTGTGTACAAACGGTGCTAAAAAAGAGCACCTATGCACAAACCATTGCTATAGGATATGATGTTGGCACAATCTGTAGTGAAGACCAAGGCATACATGTGCTAGCATGGCCAAAGTCTGTAACAATATGTTATATATGTACTGTATGGACATCTGTGTAAACTAGTAAATATTTAAATGATTTCAGGTTGCATCTCCACAATACCACAGTGAACAATGCTGACTCCAAAGTTTGAAGTGAAGCAAGATGATGAGCATCTGATGGTGAAAATCTTTGCTCCATATGCCCAGATATCGGATGCTGAAGTCAACATTGATGGAGACACCTTCACATTCTGTTCATCTCCTTATTATCTTCGGTAAGGAGAATACATTACTACATTTTTTTTTATGCATAGCTACTGTGAGCTTGTAATTTTATTCTTGCTACTGCCTTATGATTTTAATAAACTAGAGGAAGGTCTTTAAACGGTGAATTATATAGAGACAGTCTCCTTTAACCCGTACATACAATGAAATCTTGTGAAAATACTGTTGCTGCCACCAAATTATTTGATGCAGTTTAGAGCAGGCCTCTTGTATATTTTAACTAATTCTTCTGACCTTACACTTGCCATTTTTAGCCATTTTTATTCTTCGTAGGGGAGACTTCTGATAGTAAAGTCAGAAGTTTTAGTATAGTGACATTCTATTTTATATATTTTATCCTTACTGGTATTTGTGCTGCCTCTGGACAGTACTCTTCAGCATGGAAAGGCCTCTCATATTAAGAGATTAGTCTCCATGTAACCCCTTCTGTTATAAAAAATTTCCTAAGCTGAGAAGAGTGTATGTGAGTGAGGTAGAGGGGAAGGGGGAAACAAAAGATGAAGTGGAGGGATGGAATAGAAATGCTCTGTATGAGAGGGGGGGGGGTGAGTTGGAGGGAGGGCAGACAAATGACAGGGTGACATGGCAACTATATGTTTGTGGTCACCCTTTACAGGATTTAGGTATCCAGCTAGAGATAGATAGATACTGGTATATATTATGAAATGAATATAAAAGATATCCATTGTCTGAATGGGTAAATATTTCTCTGTATGCCAGCTGTTTATAGTAAAGGAATTAGTACTATATTTCTGGCTTTACACCAACCAGATTTATTCCACATAAGGGAGGTGTTGTAATAAAGTTAATGTGTTGTACTGTATTTAAGTGGCTTTCGAGATTTTGTAACACCTCTTCCCTTGCTATTTTTTTCTGCACATTACACCTTAGTAGCCACTTGTGTGTTATTAATGCAAATCTCATGGATATTCAGATGATATAGTGACATGCAGGGTGTAACATGTAATATGAATTGCTATAAAGAGGTGCCATGAAACCCATTATACCACACACAAGGCAGCCCAGTATTTCTGTTTATACTCCAGACTGACATTTGGTGGCAAGCTGGTGGACTCAGAGTTGGAGCAACACAAGGCCACTTTTGATGCCGATGTTGGGGCTTTCATTATTACATGTAAGAAGGAAACTCGCGGACAGAGCTTCCCTAACCTGGATATGCTTACAGCCCTTCTCACGCCACATGGTGCTACGGGGTTCAACAAACCCTCTATTGAAGTTATTGGAGGTCAGTCTTTTGTTTGTGTATAGCTGTAGATATACAGTACAGGGTGTACTGGAGAGGGATGCCTACATGTGCTGGCACCACTATAACAAGGCAGCAGGAACATCCTAAACCCATCTTTTGATGGAGAATAGAGGTTAAGGTGATGATGAAAATAATGATATTGCTCATCATTTTAGTTCATATCATAACTTTGCAGGAGATACTGCAGAGGAGGAGGAGGAAGGTGAGGAGGACTTTGAGTGGACCTATCAGCAGACACTGCCAGAGGAGAACTTAGTGACGGCTGGACACAAGTACGGATTTGCGAACAGCTTCACAGGGGTCTTCACTTCCCTCCAGGTAAACTAATACATGAGTTTATCATCCTAGTTTTTTAACAGCTCTAGCTTTGCTTAAATGAAAGACAAGTTTTGAGATTGATTTTTTTTTTCTTTTTTTTTAATACAGTACAGTACTGTGTTTGTATTCATATTCATTTGATCCTTCAGCTTGATATCATTTTCCCCTAATCACAACTTTGCTTTCATGTGTTTTTGTGTGTCTTTACTTTCACATATTATTATTTGTTTCATGTGTCTTTATGTTTTCTGAGTATTTTACTTTTTATTTCAGAATGAACTTAAGGGTGTTGTAGACATTGTAGACCCTGACAACAAGAGTGCAGGACAGAGGCGAGAGGAGCGGGTGTGTCAGGAGCTGAGTTTGTTTGATGAGGATCACTATTTAGCTGATTTCTTTGAAGTGGACACTGCAAAACAGTGTGTTGAGTTTATTCCTGAGTATTATAGCATCACTGCTGATGAAGGTAAGAGATTAGTCTTATCAGAGTATACCATTGGGATTCTTGCTTAGTGTGTAGGATTTTAGTCTTATCAGAGTATACCATTGTGATTCTTGCTTAGTGTGTAGGATTTTTGTTGATAAAATGAGTACACCTATATTGCGAAATAACTTTTTAATGGCTGTATAACCCTCCCAAACTTTTTTCTTTTTATATACAGCACAAACTCCAGTTGGATGGAGACCATAATGTCAGTCATCATATTACAAAAGGAGTACAGATAACAGGGTTAAGGGTTTGAACAGGGATGCTGCCAGAGATTGTGGAGTATTGAGAACTGCCATCAAGTGCAGAAGGCTGACACTACAAGCATGTACAAAGCCTTTTGAAGTGAATAAAAATGAGCAAGCTTCATCTGTACATTTTTGTCCTTCATCACTTCTTTTTCTTTTGGGCAGTTGAGTTCAGTGAGGAAGAATATGAGTAGTTGCTGAAGCTTATGTATTTTATCCATCCATTTTCATCCTTTGTCAGTTTTTTTACTCATTGACCCTTAAGCTGAGGAAGGAAGTGTGTAAGTTGTTGAAGTTTTTGTGTTTTAGTCATTTGTTTTTATCCATAATTGGTTCTTTGCTTCTTAACAGTTGATTTGACTGAGGAAGAGCGTGAGGAGTTGCTGAAACTACCAAGGAAAGAGCACTTGTTGGATCCAGGTACCAGATCAGCAGTTTACCTGGGCCTTGTTGACCTGGTGTACTCCTGGGCCTTCAACCACCGCATCACACTGGGCGAGAACTGTGTGGAGTCGGCTTGGAATGTGGCCAAAATCAGCCCTACCCTCTCTTGGCTTGATGTGAGCACAGGTTTTTATTTTATGTTGCATGTTCAGTTTAAGTGTTGTTTAGTGCCAGTATTATCAAGAATTATGGAAAGAAGATAGAAAATCAGGCTTTTTTTTTTTTTTTTTTGACAGTTTTATATTTATCTTCCATAAGCATATTTTCTTTGTGTTTCTCACTGCTGCAGCCAACATGATATGTATTACTCTGTTCACAGTATTTTGGTAGGCAGTTGATGAATAGATCCTGTGTGGGCGCAAGCTAGGTAACTAGCCACACAGTCATCACTTTTAGGCAGAAACTCAGCCGTAAGTAAACAGAGTCAAAGTCCAAGCTGAGACTTACTTTTACAAATCTTACATATCTAGGGAACTGACTGTGGATCAAGCTGTTTGAAAGAACTTTGTACAGGGGAATGTATGACTAGGATTTGACATCCCCCTCTAAATGCGATAGTCACCAGATTGACTATGCATGATTGGTAGTTATGAAATGCATACATTTGGAAGGTATACCTGTGAAATGGGATCAGGGTTCTGGGAGCTTAAATGGTGAGTGAATGAATATGTGGCCTATTCAGTTGGACAGACTTCAGTTAGTTCTTATTCAGTCAATCATGTTTTTCTTGTTCTGTGAACCCTACCTTACCTTATCTCAAGGTGGAAAAAAAGTCTGGATGATGATGGTAAAGGTTTCATATCATAGATTTCTTTTTTCCCAACAGCTTCCAGCACCTGTTGGAATTGATTAGCTGCTTTTGGCACTTGATTTAGTCTCTACTCCAAAGAGAACATCAGTTGTACCATGGCCAATCTCAGTATGGGGATTCCTTTAAGAGGAAGCATGGCATTGTTTGATTGGTTGATTGCACAGTATTATAATTAGCTATGTGTGAATGGTTATTAGTGGTAGGTGGGGGCGCTCACCATCCACTCACTCATTGTAGTGCTCCTCTCGGGTGACTGCCCTTTCCTCTTTTCCTTCCTTATTTCCTTCCTTCCTCTTCTGTCTTTCCTTCCTTCATTCTTTCCTCTTCCTTCTATCTACAGGTAACTCTATACTGAGTGAGAAGCCAAATGGTTTCCTGTACACCAGGAAACCATTTACTACACAGGGTGGTAACCATGTAACTAAATTATGGTACCTGCTGGTTTAGTGGGTAATTAAGGTGCTCCAGTCGGATTGAGCCTGTACAGGTTTAAATCCAAGGGGTGATTGGGTTTTATTGCTCATGTAGTGCCACTCAGGGATGTGTGAGGCTAGTCATTCTCATTTAAAACTCCCCGGTTTCCTACGCTTCTCATGGGGCAACACGGGATTAGATGATGAAGATGTGAATGGTTATTGGCATGTTCCACTGGGTATGCTGTTGATAGTTCTGTCACTTTTTTGCCTTGTTTATTGTGGATGTGAACTATTGTTTTGGTAGTAATAAGAATTAGGATGATGATGATGATGATGGTGATTGCTTTTTCTCTTCAGTCATTCACTCAACTGAAGGATGTGGCTGTGAGCTGTGTGCGACGTTCCCTTACCTTTCCTCTAGTACGTAATTGGCACCTGGCACAACAAGTCTTAAAAGATACTGCACACATCCTTTTACTGGGTATGTTTATATGTTTGTGGCAATTATTTGAAAAGATGAAAACTTCACAGTGAAGGTCATGATATATATTTGGCTACTATACTAAGCTTTTGGTAATGATGAAGGCCTGCATTTTTGTCAGTAAAGGAGGCTCCTTGGCACCCTTTTCTACCAGTTTAGTACTGCATTTAGCCTACTGCTTTAATGTTTTCTTGTATGTTCTCTCAATTTTCTATGCCATTATTAAAAAAGATAGAAATAACATACAGGAGAATGATAAGGAGTAATAAGCTAAGTATGGTGGACTCTCACCATACTGAACCTTATTAATCAGAACTTTAGCTATATCAGCCACTGAGAACCCTCCAGACAGCCTTCAGATATACTGGTATTGAATAAAAGGTTGCTTTATCAAGGTGATGTGGCTGCCTGACCAAAGGAAAGGCATAGAAAGTGTTATTTTCTTTTTGTTTTTTCATATCTGTTATTCATTATTGGCTGAAAACATTTAATATTTATCAAAACACTTAAAATACATACTACTGTATAAAATTAAAATAAAACAGAAACCGTATAATTCCACTAGGTATCCACTGAACAAGATTTATTATAAATTGCACCTTGGGTTATTACAGTCCCCCCTATTGAACATCAGCTACCGACCCCCTGTCATATGGATATATCGAGGGTTTACCGTAAATCATTAAGGGAGAGATGCTAGAGAGCCTTCTTATCCAACAAGAAGTCGGGCCTAAAACAAAGAGAACTTCTAATATTTGCAGGTCGTAAGAAAGTGCTGCAGTGTTTGTTGGAGATACAGAGGTTCTTCAAGCAGTCAGAGCTTCGATACCTCCTGAACCAACTCTACATTACCGACTACTGCGTCTGGATACAAAAGGTCAAAGACAACAAGCTCATCTCTCTAGCTGATTCACTCAAAAAGGCAAGTTAATGTTGAGTTCTTGCAAATAGTAATTAATTCAGTGTTAGTTAACTTGAAAGAGGAAGAAAAGCTTAGCCGTGATATGCTACATACAGTCTCTGAGAATCTCTTCATTTTTCATGTGTCTTGCTTTAATGTTGAATATGATGTACTGTATATTGTACTTACTATGCCATGTCTCTTTTCTGCCAGTCTACAGTAAAAACTTCACTGGGAGAATTCCATAGATTAATTTTGTCTCTTAAACCTGTCATATACATCTCTTTACCTAACAAGGCTTTTTGAAGTTTGAAGGTGTGAGTGAGGCATGATTAGCCCTTAAACTGCGGGGTTGTCAGAGGCGCGCCGTGCCCATCCCGCGGGGATATTCGTGCTCCGACTGACTTTTTAAAAATATTTGCCAAAAATCAGTTATTAGTCCTAGAATATTATAAATACATATGCATATGGCACATACCTTCAGCTTTCTCCTGGGATGTTTTTTTAGCACTTGTCGACTACCGTAGGACTTGTGCAGACTTCTGAAGTTGGGTAACTAAGTCTCCCTTTTACACATCCTGTAATATGAATACCACTGCCAGATGTTAACACTAGAAACTCTATTCAATGATTTCCAAGTAGTTTGGAATCCATACTCCAAAAAAGAAAACAGTGAAAGCAATATAAAATACGAGCGGTACGAGCCTCCCACTTGCGCTAATTCGCCGCTGGTATTCTGTCATTTCTTACTCATTTACACACTCACACTTTATTATTTCTAGTACTTTATTACACTTATATATATCTACAGTCCTTTACTGCTTCCCACACGATGTTTAGTAGGGGTAGAGGTCACAGGGCCTTTTATAATGGGCGCAAAAGCGGCAGAAATGGAGGGGCACAACTGCGATGTGATTTCACCGTGAAGGACGAGAGCGAACTGAATGTATAATACGTATCTCGGTAGCCAAGAGTTGAAAATGTCAGTTGCTAATATATATGCTAAGAAATAAGTCGTAGGAAATCTAGACAATACATAATAAATTAGGTAGTTCCAGGTGAATATAAATCACTCAGGCTTCTCCCTTCCTTTCTTATATACATTTATATTACAAGAGTAGCTCATACAGCATATTTCACGGAAAAAAAAAGGCAGGGGAAATTAGCGAACGAGTGGAGGTTGGATGTTGCCAAGTGATAATTAGCCAATTCCAGGTGTATGGCATTGTCAGTTACCTTATTTTTTTTATATATATACATATTATTTTGTATAAGAATAGGACATAGGGCTCATTTCAGTGGATGAAAACAGTGGAAAAATCCGGGGAAGATTTACTTAGCGCAGAGCGGCTGAGCAGACGACACGAGAGGGTAATGGAGGGGAGGTAGGGAGGGGAGTCTAGAATGGAGGAAAATGGCTAAATTGTCAACAATGGATGGGAGTACTGATGACATTAGCAGCTCTGACTATTGTTGGACATTGGCAGTGCTGATAGATGATACAAGTCACTACCTGAAAGCGGGTGAATTAAAAAAAACACAGAGTCACACAAGTGACGCCCCGCGGTATGATCCATTGCACCTGACTGTCACGAAAGTGACGACCCGCGGTTTAGGGGTTAGACATACCAGTACAGTAAATTTGATAACTCTGACCTCTGCAGAATACTAAAGCTGTGTATGGTTTTGTAAGGGTAAGAAAGGTAGAGAGTGGTGTAATATACAGGTTGAAAGAGCAGTGGAAGACAAAAGTGTGAATGTAAGACAGTATTTTTGCTGAAAGAATAAGGGAACTATGTGAAGAGGTTAGAAAAGAGAAAGAAGAAATTATTAGTGATAACTCTGAAAGAAATATGTGACCTGCTGTATTGAAATAATTTTTAGGTCAGCTGTATTAAAAAAAAAAAAAGTATTAGGACCCCTCTGTACAAGAACTGGCCTTAGACAGACATTTAACCCTTAACCTTCAAAATCTGTTGATATATTTTCTTGTACATTCTTGCTAGCATCATCTGATTATACTGAGTTTAGACGAGCTCCATCATAGTGTAGGAGTTAAAGAAGGCTGTATCTAACCTCCCTATTCATAAAGTTTGTTCTTAACAAAGCAGCATTGTCAAGAGATAGCAGCAATAAAATAAAATAAATACAGTAATTTCATTTATGGGTTATTAATACTGTATCTAACCTATCCTCTGTGAGAAATCTGTTCCAAGCACAACAAATCAAGAGGTAGGAAGATTGTAACAAAAATGCAACATTGGATTGAAGGGTTAACTTAGTGTCCAAATCATCCATTTATCCTTAACAGTTGCAGGAATCTGATGTTTAAAATGAAATCATCATCCTAACCTCTTTTTTCCACCTAAGGATGGAGTGTGGTAGGGTCCAGAAGGCAAGGAAAGAGGAAGCATGATAGATAATGAAAAACAAATGATGTATAATAGACAAGGAACTCATATTGTGTTTTTGTGGTACTATGTCATGACCTTTGATTCTGTGTGTGTATGTGTGTGTGTGTGTTTATATGTAATGTGTTTTATACCTTGTAGGTGAAGGTGACCAAAGCTGACATTGGCCTTGAACTGGAAGAATTAGAAGCAGCAGCCCTCTTAGTGCTTGAGGAAGAGGGTGATGAGGGAGAAGGGGAGGGAGGAGGGGACAACATCAACAGTTTAGTGGGTGACATGACAGGCCTTACTATCATAGAAAATGGGGCTGCACTCGGAGCCAATGACAACCAAGAATCGTCGGAGGAAATCATTCCCTTACATCAGGGGAGCCACACAGCCCCCCTCAGTGATGATAGTGATTCCTCCAGCAGTGACAGTGACAGTGATGAAAGTGACAGCAGTGACTCATCAGATGACTCTAGTGATGCTAATGATAAAGACTCTTCCTCAGATTCTTCTGAGTTGGATTCAGACGATGATACGCTGTCGGAGAATGAAAATGAAAATGATTGTTAGATGGTTTTGGTGGTGCAACTTTTGTCTTACTGGAATTCTTTTTGCTTCTTTAGGTGTTGGTCTTGTGTGTTTTTCATACAGTCCTAAGATCTGGCCTGTGAGATAGAACCAAGAATTCAAAGACCTGAATGATTGAATGTATGCTTCATGGTTTGAATAATGAATGGATATATGGCTTGTGTCTGGTGAATGAATGTAAAGTTCTGTCACCGAGCACTGTGTTGTTAGTTGCTTGTATACGGTATGTTTTTGTTTTAATAGTTCTGGATTCTACTCATCCTTTTGAATTGAAAGAAAATGCCTCTTTTGGAGGAATAATCTTAATATGTTCTTACCTCTTTATATGTTTTTGTAACTGCTTGTCTTCCACTTGTTCTACCTCAGTCATTTACTTCCATGTTGTGATGTCTTCTTCTCCCTTCCTATTCCCCCCTCCCCCCCATCTACTCTATAAGCTACCTCTAATTTGTTTTTTGAGATGCTTTTATGTTCTTAGTTTGACTGTTTCGGAAATATCTATCACCTCATCTTGCAAAACTGCTGTACTTATTATTATTTTTTTTTTTTGGTCAGATGAGAGGACAAAGGTTAGGGTTACAGAGATGGCAGTGACGTATTTGGCCAGATTACCACTGGTAGTCTGTTATTAGTTCCAAGTAATTTTCCTTGTTCAGAGCTTTCAGTGTTGTTTTTTTGAGCCTTCTAGTACACAGTGTGCAGACATCATCTCCGAGTGGAGTTGGTGTCACGGAGTCCTTGAACATATGCATTACTTACCCAAACAATTAGATTGACGTTCATCTCTCAGTATTATTCAGAAATTTAAAAATGGTTGACAGGCATTGTGTACCACATCACAGCATTTGTTTAAGTGGCTTTAGTGGCACCTGTTAATTCAGTATGGCACTCACAGAAGTATTTCACTTGCAAATTTTTTCGTTGTTAATTCAGTTGCAGAATATGTTTTACATGAATAGCTTGGTGTTTGCCTGAGTTTGAAGTTCAAAATACAAACTGTGAAGTAGGTAATGATAGTATGTCATTTCATATGTATATGTTTGCGGCCAGTTTTTTCACACCAATGACACATGCATAGTGACACACAAGAACATGGTCATTATTGTGCATATTGGTTACTTTGACTTTCACATGCACCGCTGTCATTACAGACACCTCTTCCTGATTTGTACTTGATTAGCATGGGGAACAGATTAATTCAGGCTATAATTCACCCAGAGGGGAAGATCCACCCCTGCACTGAATCTTGTATGGACTTGGGTAACAATCCAAGTAGACATTGATCAGGCATTTATCACAGTATTTATCCTATGATGAATGCTTAATGAAATGGCATTTAGCTGTGGGAGGAATTTTGAGGGAAAGAAAACTAATATAACCATTACATGAACAGTTTGTAAATTTGCACTTTTTCAGAATCTCTAATACTGTATGTTGTATGTTCATTTTTGACTGAATGTGGGCTGGACATTCCATTCCTTGTGGCCCAGCAGTCCTCCTACTTGCCAGCAGGTGTCACCACATACTACAGCTTGTGATCATTTGGGCTTTAGTACCAAAGTGTGTATGTTAAGATATGCTAGGGCTCTCTTGTGATGGTATTAACAAGAATGTTTTTATGACAGGTTGGGTCTTGTTGAGGAGCAGAAAGCCTGTTTTTAATGAAAATCAAATACTCAGACTGTTCCCTGCCACAGTCAGGATCAAGTCCTTCATTTTATGATCAGCATTCCACTCCTGTAATCATTTGACCATTACCTTCACCCAATAGACTTAGTCTTGTGTTGGTGCTAAAGAGAATATGCATACAGTATACTGAAGTCACTCTGTGTTAATCAATGTTAAATACAGTTTAAGTGAAGGTAACTGGAGTTGCTGCAGTATAATTTTAGGTATGTGAATGGTGCTGAGAGCCTAAACAGTGAGATACCAATTTATATCATTTATACATTCTTTAATTGTTATGTTGTTTAGTAATGCATACACATGCACACCATACAAATGATGCCCTAAACTTAGTCTGTTTTCAGGAGGTGGAGTATGGTATAGAAT
>JAGKTI010028411.1:0-12955 GCA_018397915.1 Birgus latro | reverse complement strand
ACTGATGCTATCAGCCGGAACTATTTCACAATTTGCACAACTTCTTGTCCTTGAAGCCACGGGTAAGGGAAAAAAATCGTTAAATCTGAAGTTAATAATCCAGAATTTCGTCTCAATACGAATCACAGTAATGAAAGATTTTACCAAAGTAAATTTTAATTTTTTGTGTAACAGAAACCTTGATATTGTGAAAATGTTCGTTTTTTATTTTTATTTATTTTTTTTCTACCCCCACAAGGCTCAACGAAATTATAAAGTGCTTCTGCTCGTGGAAAAATAAATAAATAAATCGATGTTTTTAAACTGGGTTATCCTTCCAATGTTTCAAGCTATTTGTTCTTAAAAACCTACGATGCCAGCTCTCTTTATGTATCAATCGACTTTCACAAGTGTCTTGTTAGTTCTGAATATAATGTGTTATACAGTCAACGTTGAGAACACCTGAGGAAGTTGCATATTCAGCGTTTTCGCCGAGAAAGACGCATATTCAGCCATCATTAGTTTAAAAGAGAAACGACCTACCTCCAAAACAGATGCTACGGGCCGAAAGTATTTCACAATTTGCACAACTTCTTGTCCTTGAAGTCACGGCAAATGGGGGAAAAAAAATCTAAAAATCAGAAGATGATAATCCAGAAATTGTCTCAAGAAGAATCACATTATTGAAAGATTTTACCTAAGGAAATGTGGTTTTTGGTGTAAAGGAAACATTGATATTTTTTTTTTACCACAAGGCACGACGTAATTTTAAAAGGGTCCTGCTCGAGAAAAAAAAAAAAATCGAAGCTTTTAATTTGTTTCGGTGATCCTTACATTGTTGCAAGCTTTTTGATCTTAAAAACCTAAGGTGCCATCTCTCTTTACGTGTAAGTCGACTTCTAGTTATCCTTCATAAATCAGACATTTTCACGCTCACAAGTGTCTTCCTAGTTCTGAGTATAATATAATGTGAGTTACAATCAACTTTGAGAACACTTGAGGAAGTTGCATATTTAGCGTTTTACCCGAGAAATACGATTATTCAGCCATCATTAGATTAAAGGAAAATGAACGTACCTAGTAAACGGATGCTATCAGCCGGAACTATTTCACAATTTGCACAACTTCTTGCCCTTGAAGCCACGGGTAAGGGAAAAAAATCGTTAAATCTGAAGTTAATGATCTAGAATTTCGTCTCAATACGAATCACAGTAATGAAAGATCTTACCATAGTAAATTTTAATTTTTTGTGCAACAGAAACCTTGATATTGTGAAAATATTCGTTTTTTATTTTTATTTATTTATTTTTTTTCTACACCCACGAGGCTCGACGAAATTTTAAAGTCCTTCTGCTCGAGGAATAATAAATAAATAAATCGATGTTTTTAAACTGGGTTATCCTTGCAATGTTCAAGCTATTTGTTCTTAAAAACCTAAGGTGCCAGCTCTCTTTATGTATCAGTCGACTTCTTGTTATCCTTCATTAATGTGAAATTTTCGCACTCACAAGTGTCTTGTTAGTTCTGAATATAATGTGTTTTACAGTCAACTTTGAGAACACTTGAGGAAGTTGCATATTCAGCGTTTTCGCCGAGAAATACGTATATTCAGCCATCATTAGATTAAAAGAGAAACGACCGACCTCCAAAACAGATGCTATCGGCCGAAAGTATTTCACAATTTGCACAACTTCTTGTCCTTGAAGTCACGGCTAATGGAGAAAAAAATCTAAAAATCAGAAGCTAATAATCCAGAAAATCGTCTCAAGAAGAATCACATTATTGAAAGATTTTACCTAGGGAAATATGGTTTTAGGTGGAAAAGAAACATTGATTTTTTTTTTTTTACCACAAGGCTCGACGTAATTTTAAAATGCTCCTGCTCGAGAAAAAAAAAAAATCGAAGTTTTTAATTTGTTTCGGTGATCCTTACATTGTTGCAAGCTTTTTGATCTTAAAAACCTAAGGTGCCAGCTCTCTTTACGTGTAAGTCGACTTCTTGTTACCCTTCATAAATCAGACATTTTCACGCTCACAAGTGTCTTTCTTGTTCTGAATATAATATAATGTGAGTTACAATCAACTTTGAGAACACTTGAGGAAGTTGCATATTTAGCGTTTTCGCCGAGAAATACGATTATTCAGCCATCATTAGATTAAAAGAGAATGAACGTACCTGGTAAACGGATGCTATCAGCCGGAACTATTTCACAATTTGCACTACTTTTCGTCCTTGAAGTCACGGTTAAGGGGGGAAAAATATCGACAAATTAGAAGTTAATAGTCCTGAAATCCGTCTCAAGACGAATCATAGTACTGAAAGATTTTTTCTAAGGAAATATGGCTTTTGGTGTAACAGAAACCTTGATATTGTGAAAATGTTCGTTTTTTTTTTTTTTTTACCTCCTCGAGGTTCGGCGAAATTTTAAACTGCTTCTGCTGGAGAAAAAAATAAATAAATAAATCGGAGTTTTTAAATTGTCTCGGTGATCCTTGCAATGTTTAAAGCTATTTGTTCTTAAAAACCTATGGTGCCAGATCACTTTATGAGTTAGTCGACTTCTTATCATCCTTCATAAATGTGACATTTTCACCCTCGCAAGTGTCTTCCTAGTTCTCAATATAATATAATGTGTTAAAATCAACTTTGAGAACACTTGAGGAAGTTGCATATTCATCGTTTTCGCCGAGAAATACGTTTATTCAGCCATCATTAGATTAGAAGAGAATGAAGGTACCTGCTAAACGGATGCTATCAGCCGGAACTATTTCACAATTTGCACTACTTCTTGCCCTTGAAGTCACCGTTAAGGGGGGGGGGGAGGAATCGACAAATAAGTTAACAATCCTGAATTCCGCCTCAAGAGGAATCGGAGCATTGAAAGATTTTTCCTAAGGAAATTTGGTTTTTGGTGTAACATAAACATTGATATTGTGAAAATGTTCGATTTTTTTCCCCTCAACGAGGCTCGACATAGTTTTAAAGTGTTTGTGCTACAGAAAAACAAATAAATAAATCGGTTTTTAAATTGTCTCGGTGATCCTCACAATGTTTCACGCTATTTGTTCTTAAAAACGTTAGGTGCCAGCTATCTTTACGTGTCAGTCGACTTCTTGTTATCCTTCATAAATGTGACATTTTTACCCTCACAAGTGTCCTCTTAGTTCTGAATATAATATAATGTTACAATGAACTTTGAGAACACTTGAGGAAGTTGCATATTTAGCGTTTTCGCCGAGAAATACTCTTATTCATCCATCATTAGATTAGAAGATAATGGACGTACCTGCTAAACGGATGATATCAGGCGGAACTATTTCACAATTTGCACTACTATTCGTCCTTGAAGTCACGGCTAAGGGGAAAAGAAAATCGTCAAATTAGAAGTTAATAATCTAGAAATCCGTCTGAAGCCGAATCAAAGTATTCAAAGATTTTACCTAAGGAAATGTGGTTTTTGGTGTAACAGAAACCTTGATATTGTGAAAATGTTCATTTTTTTTTTTTTTTACTGCCAGGAGGTTCGACGAAATTTTAAGCTGCTTCTGGTGAAGAAAAAATAAATAAAAAAAAATCGGTTTTTAAACTGTTTCGGTGATCCTCGCAATGTTTCAAGCTATTTGTTCTTAAAAACCTATGGTGCCAGATCACTTTATGTCAGTCGACTTCTTGTTATCATTCATAAATGTGACATTTTCACCCTCAAAAGTGTCTTCCTGGTTCTGAATATAATATAATGTGTTTTACAATCATCTTTGAGAACCCTTGAGGAAGTTGCATATTCAGCGTTTTCGCCGAGAAATACGCTTATTCAGCCATCCTTATATTAGAAGAGAATGAACGTAAATGCTAAACGGATGCTATCAGCCGGAAATATTTCACAATTTGCACTACTTCTTGTCCTTGAAGACACCGCTAAGGGGGGGAGAGGGGATCGACAAATGACTTAATAATCCTGAATTCCGGCTCAAGAGGAATCAGACAATTGAAAGATTTTTCCTAAGGAATTGTGATTTTTGGTGTAACTGAAACCTTGATATTGTGAAAATGTTCGATTTTTTTCCCCGCCACGAAGCTCGACGTAATTTTAAACTGCTTCTGCTGGAGAAAAATAAATAAATAAATCGATTTTCAAATTGTTTCGGTGATCCTGACAATGCTTCAAGCTATTTGTTCTTAAAAACGTTACTTGCCAGCTCTCTTTACGTGTCAGTCGACTTCTTGTTATCCCTCATATGTGTGACATGCTCACCCTCACAAGTGTTTTCTTAGTTCTGAATATAATATAATGTGTTTTACAATAAACTTTGAGAACAGTTGAGGACGTTGCATATTCAGTGTTTTCGCCGTTAAATACGTTTACTCAGTCATCATAAGATTAAAAGAGATTGGACCTACCTCCAAAAAGGATACTATCAGCCGGAACTATTTCATAATTTGAACTATTTCTTTTCCTTGAAGTCACGGCTAAGGAAAAAAAAAATCGTCAAATCTGAAGTTAATAATACAGATTTCCGTCTCAAGATGAATCACACTAATGAAAGATTTTACCAAAGAAAAAGTGGTTTTTGGTGTAACAGAAACCTTGATATTGTGATTTTTTTTTTATTTTAACTGCCACAAGGCTCGACGAAATTTTAAAATGCTTCTAATGGACGAAAAAAATAAATAAATCGAGGTTCTTAAACTATTTAGGTGATCCTCGCAATGTTTCAAGCTATTTGTTCTTAAAAATCTAAGGTGCCAGATCTCTTTATGTGTCAGTCGACTTCTTGTTATCCTTCATTAATGTTACATTTTCACACTCACAAGTGTCTTCTTAGTTCTGAATGTAGTAAAATGTGTTTTACAATCAACTTTGAGAACACTTGAGGAAGTTGCATATTCAGCGTTTTCGCAAAGAAATACGCTTATTCAGCCATCATTAGATTAAAAGAGAAAGGACCTACCTCCAAAACGGATGCTATTGGCCGAAAGAATTTCACAATTTGCACTGCTTCTTGTCCTTGATGTCACTGCTAATGGGAAAAAAAAAAAAAAAACTACAAATCAGAAGCTAATAATCCAAAAGTTCGTCTCAAGTGGAATCATATTATTGAAAGATTTTACCTAAGGAAATGTAGTTTTTGGTGTAAAAGAAACCATGATTTCTTTTTTTTTTTTTTTTTTTTTGCCACGAGGCTCGATCGAATTTTAAAATGCTTTAGCTCGAGAAAAACAAAAAATCGAAGTTTTTAATTTGTTTCGGTGATCCTCACAATGTTGCAAGCTTTTTGTTCTTAAAAACCAAACGTTGCATATTCAGCATATTCAGCGTTTTCGTCGAGAAATACGATTATTTAGCCATCATTAGATTAAAAGAGCATGGATATACCTCCAAAACTGATGCTATCAGCCGGAACTATTTCACAATTTGCACAAATTCTTGTCCTTGAAGTCACGGCTAATGGGGAAAAAAATCTACAAATCAGAAGCTAATAATCCAGAAAATCGTCTCAAGAAGAATCACATTATTGAAAGATTTTACCTAAGGAAATGTGGTTTTTGGTGTAAAAGAAACATTGATATTTTTATTTTTACCACAAGGCTGGACGTTATTTTAAAATGCTCCTGCTCGAGAAAAAAAAAATCGAAGTTTTTAATTTGTTTCGGTGATCCTTACATTGTTGCAAGCTTTTTGATCTTAAAAACCTAAGGTGCCACCTCTCTTTACGTGTAAGTCGACTTCTTGTTATTCTTCATAAATCAGACATTTTCACGCTAACAAGTGTCTTCCCAGTTCTGAATATAATATAATGTGAGTTACAATCAACTTTGAGAACACTTGAGGAAGTTGCATATTTAGCGTTTTCGCCGAGAAATACGATTATTCAGCCATCATTAGATTAAAAGAGAATGAACGTACCTGGTAAACGGATGCTATCAGCCGGGACAATTTCACAATTTGCACAACTTTCCGTCCTTGAAGTCACGGTTAAGGAGGGAAAAAATCGACAAATTAGAAGTTAATAATCCTGAAATCCGTCTCAAGACGAATCATAGTACTGAAAGAATTTTTCTAAGGAAATATGCCTTTTGGTGTAACAGAAACCGTGATATTGTGAAAATGTTCGTTTTTTTTTTTTTTTTACCGCCTCGAGGTTCGGCGAAATTTTAAACTGCTTCTGCTGGAGAAAAAAATAAATAAATAAATCGGAGTTTTTAAATTGTCTCGGTGATCCTTGCAATGTTTCAAGCTATTTGTTCTTAAAAACCTATGGTGCCAGATCACTTTATGAGTCAGTCGACTTCTTATCATCCTTCATAAATGTGACATTTTCACCCTCACAAGTGTCTTCCTAGTCCTGAATATAATATAATGTGTAAAAATCAACTTTGAGAACACTTGAGGAAGTTGCATATTCATCGTTTTCGCCGAGAAATACGCTTATTCAGCCATCATTATATTAGAAGAGAATGAAGGCACCTGCTAAACGGATCCTATCAGCCAGAACAATTTCACAATTTGCACTACTTCTTGCCCTTGAAGTCACCGTTAAGGGGGGGGGATCGACAAATAAGTTAATAATCCTGAATTCCGGCTCAAGAGGAATCGGAGTATTGAAAGATTTTTCCTAAAGAAATTTGGTTTTTGGTGTAACATAAACCTTGATATTGTGAAAATTTTAGATTTTTTTCCTCTCAACGAGGCTCGACGTAGTTTTAAAGTGCTTGTGCTAGAGAAAAACAATTAAATAAATCGGTTTTTTAATTGTTTCGGTGATCCTGACAATGTTTCAAGCTATTTGTTCTTAAAAACGTTAGGTGCCAGCTATCTTTACGTGTCAGTCGACTTCTTGTTATCCTTCATAAATGTGACATTTTTACCCTCACAAGTGTGTTCTTAGTTCTGAATATAATATAATGTTACAATAAACTTTGAGAACACTTGAGGAAGTTGCATATTTAGCGTTTTCGCCGAGAAATACTCTTATTCAGCCATCATTAGATTAGAAGAGAATGGACGTACCTGCTAAACGGATGATATCAGGCGGAACTATTTCACAATTTGCACTACTATTCGTCCTTGAAGTCACGGCTAAGGGGAAAAGAAAATCGACATATTAGAAGTTAATAATCTAGAAATCCGTCTCAAGACGAATCACAGTATTCAAAGATTTTACCTAAGGAAATATGGTTTTTGGTGTAACAGAAACCTTGATATTGTGAAAATTATCGTTTATTTTCTTTTTTTTTACAGCCAGGAGATTCGACGAAATTTTAAACTGCTTCTGGTGAAGAAAAAATAAATAAATAAATCGGTTTTTAAACTGTTTCGGTGATCCTCGCAATGTTTCAAGCTATTTGTTCTTAAAAACCTATGGTGCCAGATCACTTTATGTCAGTCGACTTCTAGTTATCATTCATAAATGTGACATTTTCACCCTCAAAAGTGTCTTCCTGGTTCTGAATATAATATAATGTGTTTTACAATCAACTTTGAGAACACTTAAGGAAGTTGCATATTCAGCGTTTTCGCCGAGAAATACGCTTATTCAGCCATCCATATATTAGAAGAGAATGAACGTACCTGCTAAACGGATGCTATCAGCCGGAAGTATTTCACAACTTGCACTACTTCTTGTCCTTGAAGTCACCGCAAAGGGGGGGGGGATATCGACAAATCAGTTAATAATCCTGAATTCCAACTCAAGAGGAATCAGACTATTGAAAGATTTTTCCTACGGATTTGTGATTTTTGGTGTAACTGAAACCTTGATATTGTGAAAATGTTCGATTTTTTTTTTCCCGCCAAGAAGCACGACGTAATTTTAAACTGCTTCTGCTGGAGAAAAATAAATAAATAAATCGATTTTCAAATTGTTTCGGTGATCCTGACAATGCTTCAAGCTATTTGTTCATAAAAACGTTACTTGCCAGCTCTCTTTACGTGAAAGTCGACTTCTTGTTATCCTTCATAAATGTGACATGTTCACCCTCAAAAGTGTTTTCATAGTTATGAATATAATATAATGTGTTTTACAATCAACTTTGAGAACAGTTGAGGACGTTGCATATTCAGTGTTTTCGCCGTTAAATACGTTTACTCAGCCATCAAAAGATTAAAAGAGACTGGACCTACCTTCAAAAAGGATACTATCAGCAGGAACTATTTCATAATTTGAACTATTTCTTTTCCTTGATGTCACGGCTAAGGGGAAAAAAATCGACAAATCTGAAGTTAATAATACAGATGTCCGTCTCAAGATGAATCACACTAATGAAAGATTTTACAAAAGAAAAGTTGGTTTTTGGTGTAACAGAAACCTTGATATTGTGATTTTTTTAATTTTTACTGCCACAAGGCTCGACGAAATTTAAAAATGCTTCTGATTGAGGAAAAAATAAATAAATCGAGGTTCTTAAACTATTTCGGTGATCCTCGCAATGTTGCAAGCTATTTGTTCTTAAAAATGTAAGGTGCCAGATCTCTTTATGAGTCAGTCGACTTCTTGTTATCCTTCATTAATGTTACATTTTCACACTCACAAGTGTCTTCTTAGTTCTGAATGAAGTAAAATGTGTTTTACAATCAACTTTGAGAACACTTGAGGAAGTTGCATATTCAGCGTTTTCGCAAAGAAATACGCTTATTCAGCCATCATTAGATTAAAAGAGAAAGGACCTACCTCCAAAACGGATGCTATCGGCAGAAAGAATTTCACAATTTGCACTGCTTCTTGTCCTTGATGTCACGGCTAATGGGAAAAAAAAATCTACAAATCAGAAGGTAACAATCCAGAATTTCGTCTCAAGTGGAATCATATTATTGAAAGATTTTACCTAAGGAAATGTAGTGTTTGGTGTAAAAGAAACCATGATTTTTTTTTTTTTATTTTAGCCACGAGGCTCGATCGAATTTTAAAATGCTTTTGCTCGAGAAAAACAAAAAATCGAAGTTTTTAATTTGTTTCGGTGATCCTCACAATGTTGCATGCTTTTTGTTCTTAAAAACCAAAGGTTGCATATTCAGCATATTCAGCGTTTTCGTCGAGAAATACGCTTATTTAGCCATCATTAGATTAAAAGAGAATGGATATACCTCCAATACTGATGCTGTCAGCCGGAACTATTTCACAATTTGCACAAATTCTTGTCCTTGAATCCAAGGGTAAAGGGGAAAAAAAATTGACAAATCTGAAATTAACAATCCAGAATTCCGTCTCAATACGAATCACAGTATTGAAAGATTTTGCCAAAGTTAATTTTATTTTTGGTGTAACAGAAACCTTGATATTGTGAAAATGTTCGTTTTTAATTTTTATTTTTATTATTATTTTTTTTTACCGCCACAAGGTTTGACGAAATTATAAACTGCTTCTGCTCGAGAAAAAATAAATAAATAAATCGATGTTTTTGAACTGGGTGATCCTTAAAATGTTTCAAGCTATTTGTTCTTAAAAACCCAAGGTGCCAGCTCTCTTTATGTATCAGTCGACTTCTTGTTATCCTTCATTAATGTGACATTTTCACACTCACAAGTGTCTTGTTAGTTCTGAATATAATGTGTTCTACAATTAACTTTGAGAACACTTGACGAAGTTGCGTATTCAGTGTTTTCGCCGAGAAATTCGCTTATTCAGCCATCATTAGATTAAAAGAGAAACGACCTACCTCCAAAACGGATGCTACCGGCCAAAAGTATTTCACAATTTGCACAACTTGTTGTCCTTGAAGTAACGGCTAATGGGAAAAAATCTACAAATCAGAACCTAATAATCCAGAATTTCGACTCAAGAGGAATCACTTTATTGAAACATTTTACCTAAGAAAATGTGGTTTTTGGTGGAAAAGAAACATTGAAATTTTATTTTTTTTTAAACCACGAGGCTCGATGTAATTTTAAAATGCTTCTGCTCGAGAAAAAAAAATCGAAGTTTTTAATTTGTTTCTGTGATCCTCACAATGTTGCAATCTTTTTGTTCTTAAAAACCTAAGGTGCCAGCTCTCTTTACGTGTAAGTCAACTTCTTGTTATCCTTTATAAATCAGACATTTTCACGCTCACAAGTGTCTTCTTAGTTATGAATATAATATAATGTATTTTACAATCAACTCTGAGAGCATTTGAAGTTGCATATTTAGCGTTTTCGCCGAGAAATACGCATATTCAGCCATCATTAGATTAGAAGAGAATGAACGTAACTGCTAAACGGATGCTATCAGCCGGAACTGTTTCACAATTTGCACTACTTTTCGTCCATCAAGTCACGGCTAAGGGGGAAAAAATCGACAAATTAGAAATAATAATCCAGAATTCCGTCTCAAGACGAATGACACTACTGAAATGTTTTACCTAAGGAAATGTGGTTTTTGGCGTAAGAGAAACCTTGAAATTGTGAAAATGTTCGTTTTTTTTTTTTTCCGTCACGATGTTCGACGAAATTTTAAACTGCTTCTGCTGGAGAGAAAAATAAATAAATCGGAGATTTTGAATTGTCTCGGTGATCCTCGCAATGTTTCAAGCTATTTGTTCTTAAAAACCTAAGGTGCCAGATCACTTTCTGTCAGTCGACTTCTTGTTATCCTTCATAAATGTGACATTTTCACCCTCGCAAGTGTCTTCCGAGTTCTGAATATAAAGTAATGTGAGTTACAATCAACTTTGAGAACACTTGAGGAAGTTGAATATTCAGCGTTTTCGCCAAGAAATACGCTTATTCAGCCATCATTATATTACAAGAGAATGAACGTAAATGCTAAACGGATGCTATCAGCCGGAACTATTTCACAATTTGCACTACTTCTTGTCCTTGAAGTCACCGCTAAGGGGGGAGAAAAAGATCGACAAATCAGTTAATAATCCAGAAATCAGGCTCAAGAGGAATAAGAGTATTGAAAGATTTTTCCTAAGGAAATGTGATTTTTGGTGTAACTGAAACCTTGATATTGTGAAAATGTTCGATTTTTTTTTCCGCCACGAGGCTTGACGTATTTTTAAACTGCTTCTGCTGGAGAAAAATAAATAAATAAATCGGTTTTTAAATTGTTTCGGTGATCCTGGCAATGCCTCAAGCTATTTGTTCTTAAAAACGTTAGGTCCCAGATATCTTTACGTGTCAGTCGACTTCTTGTTATCCTTCATAAATGTGACATTTTCACCCCAACAAGTGCCTTCTTAGTACTGAATATAATATAATGTGTTTTACAATCAACTTTGAGAACACTTGAGAACGTTGCATATTCAGTATTTTTGCCGTTAAATACGTTTACTCAGCCATCATAAAATTAAAAGAGAATGGGCCTACCTCCAAAAAGGATGCTATCAGCCGGAACTATTTCTTAATTTGAACTATTTCTTTTCCTTGAAGTCACGACCAAGGAAAAAAACATCGACAAATCTGAAGTAGATAATCCAGATTTCCGTCTCAAGACGAATCACAGTAATGAAAGATTTTACCAAAGGAAAAGTGGTTTTTGGTGAAAATGAAACTTTGATAGTCATTTTTTTTTTTTTTGCTGACACAAGGCTCCACGAAATTTTAAAATGCTTTTGCTTGAGAAATAAAATAAATAAATCGAGGTTCTTAAACTGTTTCGGTGATCATCGCAATGATTCAAGCCATTTGTTCTTAGAAATCTAAGGTGCCAACTCTCTTTATGTATCAGTCGACTTCTTTTTATCCTTCATTAATGTGACATTTTCACACTCACAAGTGTCTTCTTAGTTCTAAATATAATATAATTAGCTTTACAATCAACTTTGAGAACACTTGAGGATGTTGGATATTCAGCGTTTTCGCCGAGAAATACGCTTATTCAGCCATCATTAGATTAAAAGAGAAAGGACCTACCTAAAAAACGGATGCTATCGGCCGAAAGAATTTCACAATTTGCACTGCTTCTTGACCTTGATGTCACGGCTAATGGGAAAAAAAATCTACGTATCAGAAGCTAATAATCCCGAATTTCGGCTCCAGAGGAATATTGTTGAAAGATTTTACCTAAGGAAATGTGGTTTTTGGTGTAAAACAAACCTTGATATTTATTTATTTATTTTAGCCACGAGACTCGACGTAATTTTAAAATGCTTGTGCTCGAGAAAAACATAAAATCGAAGTTTTTAATTTGTTTCGGTGATCCTCACAATGTTGCAAGCTTTTTGTTCTTAAAAACCTCAGGTGCCAGCTCTCTTTACGTGTAAGTCGAATTCTTGTTATCCTTCATAAATGAGACATTTTAACGCTCACAAGTGTCTTCTTAGTTATCAGTATAATATAATGTGTTTTACAATAAACTTTGAGAACACTTGAGGAAGTTGCAAATTGGGCGTCTTCGCCGAGAAATACGCATATTTAATCATCATTTGATTAAAAGAGAGTTTACCTACCTAATAAAGCGAATACTATCAGCCGGAACTATTTCACAATTTACACTACATCTTGTCCTTGAAGACACTGCTAAGGTTAAAAAAAAAAAAATGGCAAATCAGTTAATAATCCAGAATTCCGTTTCAAGAGGAATCAAAGTATTGAAAGATTTTTCCTAAGGAAATGTTGTATTTGGTGTAACAGAAACCTTGATATTGTGATTTTTTTTTTTTTCACCGCCACGAGGCTCGACGAAATTTTAAAGCTTCTGTTGGAGAAAAAATATGTATATAAATCGTAGTTTTTAAATTGTCTCTGTGATCCTTGCAATGTTTCAAGCTATTTGTTCTTAAAAACCTAACGTGCCAGCTCTCTTTATGTATCAGTCGAATTCTTGTTATCCTTCATTAATGTAACATTTTCACACTCACAAGTGTATTCTAAGGTTATGAATATAATATAATGTGTTTTACAATCAACTTTGAAAACACTTGAGGAAGTTGCATATTCAGCGTTTTCGTCGAGAAATACGCTTATTCAACCATCATTAGATTAAAAGAGAATGGACATACCCCCGATACTGATGCTATCAGCCGGAACTATTTCACAATTTGCACAACTTCTTG
>JAGKTI010028410.1:0-12955 GCA_018397915.1 Birgus latro | reverse complement strand
AATGTCCCGATTATCTCTCTTCACCTGATTTGCCACCCTAAAAACCATATTTTTCCTTCCTTCATGATTTAGATTATCAAGTAAAGGTCTCTGTGACTCAGACTTTGCCCTGTATACCTCTCTTCTAGCCCTGCGCTTGGCAGCCAAGTACTCCTCCCTGTTACCACCCTTCTTCCATTCCCGAAAAAGCGTTCTTTTCTCCTTAACTGCAGCTTCTACACCCTCATCCCACCACCAAGTTACTTTATGTCTTGGTGGGCCTCTTGTCCAACCGCATATTGCATCGGTAACTCTCAAGAGGTTGTTCTTAAGGGCTCTATACTGTTCATTAACGTCTCTATCTACGGCTTCCTGTTCAGCCACCACTCTCCTCATCTCACTATAAAAGGCATCCCTTACTGACTGGTTTCCCAGCTTCCATATTTTCCTCCTAGGTACATATGTCCTCCTTGTCATTCGTTCCTTAAGCACCATGTCACAAATCAACAGTTTGTGCTGCTGCACACACTCCTCGCTTCCTATAACTTTAACATCCCTCACTAATCTCCTATCAACCCTCCTGACCAGAAAATAATCTATCTGACTACTATTTCCCCCGGACTTGTACGTAATCAATCTACTCACTCTTTTTCTAAAATGTGTGTTGCACACAATCATGTCCATAGCCTCCCCAAACTCGAGTATTCTTTCCCCTTCCGCATTCCTCACACCATATGCGCATCCTCCATGGACTCCTTCATAACCTTGAGCTGCTTCACCAACATGACCATTTAAATCCCCTCCCAGAACCACTACCTCATCAACACCCATACCAGTTACTACACGTATTAAATCATCCCAAAATCTATCCTTCTCTGCGTCATCCAATCCTACCTGCGGAGCATATGCTGATATAACTGAAACAATCACCCGTCCGATCAAAATTTTCACTACTATTATCCTATTACTTACTCTCATGACATTCATAACATACTCCACCCATTTCTCCGCAACCAACACACCCACACCCCCATATCCGTCAGTTCCCCCCTGCCAAAACAGCTTATAGTAGCAATCCTTCCCAGCAATCTTTCTGGCTGATCCACCCCTGTACCGGACTTCCTGCAAACAAGCCACATCCACCCACCTCCTACTAAATGCCTCAACAACTTCCCCCGCTCTTCCCCTCAAACTTCCCACATTCCACGAGCCCACCCTAAACCCCCTGGGTGATTTGCTGTCCTCTGCTAAAAATAATTTCATTCGTGCTAAATGCTCTCAGCTCTCCAACTCAAATTCTTCTCACTCCTTCTGGCACCTTGCCAAAAACCTTTCTAACAACTTTATTTCATCATCCTTCCCTCCTCTTTTCTACTCTGATGGCTCTGTAGCTATTTCTTCTACTGATAAAGCAGATCTCTTTGCTCAGACTTTCTCCTCCAATTCCACCTTAAACGATTCTGGTGCTGTTCCTCCGTCACTTCCCCCCTCTGACTTCCTCATGGCTGACTTTAACCCACCAAGTCCCACCGACATACGATGCATGTCACTACTTTTTTCCGCGGACAGACCCAACGACATGCATCATACGTCAGTCAGTTGTAAGGCCCGTCGTTTGTACATTTTTCAAGATTCACGGGTGATTTTTGGTAGACACATGTGGGAAACCTTCCTCTACCTGCTGTCAAGTGGGGATACTGCCTGGCCCCACATGACCCCCCCCTCCTCCCCACACTTGGCAATTCACCTGTTAGCAGTAACCTGGCCAGTAAAGATATGTTGCCCCACGGTCTCTCCAATGACAAAATTCACTGTGAAAGTGATTCCTGAGGTGGAGGACAAAGAATCAAAGAAGCTAGAGGGAGAAACAAACAGAAGTGATGAGGTGGTAATGTCGTAAAGGGAGATGCCATATGCTGGGGTTTTGGGTGAGTGAACAATGCTTTTATTGCCTATATTATCATGAGAAAACCAATATAGACTTGTACTACACATAAATTCATACCAAATAAATAAATAAATACGTAATTTAAAGTGGCTTGAATTAGTTAACCTTTCCATAGTTCATTTTTTTAGCCAGGTACCCTGAGAAAGAAGGAAAACGTAAGGCTGACTGACACCTGTAATAAGCTCAGGAGGGTGATTTCTCTATGAATTTTCGGTGTTTCTTATCAAAAGCGGAGGTTTGAGCCAAAAAAGAAAAAAAATGAAAATCGGCCGGGTTCTGAGGGTGTGTTGCGTAAAAAGTCGGTCGGGACTGGACAGGTTAAAATTTCTTCAGCTGATGTATTTTCTGCCATCACTGGCCTCAATACTAATAAGGCATATGGGCCTGATGGAGTCCCTCCTGTTGTCCTCAAAAACTGTGCTTCTGTGCTTACATCCTGCCTAGGTAAACTCTTTCGCCTTTGTCTATCAACTTGTGCCTTTCCTTCTTGCTGCCTTCTTGCTGGAAGTTTGCTCTCATTCAGCCGGTCCAAAAGAAGGGTGACGATTCCCAACCCTCTATCGTCCAATTGCTTTAACATCCTGTGTCTCAAAAGTTTTTGAATCAATTCTTAACAGAAAAATCTTAAAGCATCTTTCCTGTCACAACCTTCTTTCTGATCGTCAGTATGGGTTCCGTCAGGGATGCTCCACTGGCAATCTTCTCACCTAACTTTCAGACTCCTGGTCATCCTCCTTTCGGGACTTTGGCGAAAGCTTTGCCATTGCGCTTGACATCTCAAAGGCTTTCGATCGAGTCTGGCATAAATCTTTAATTTCCAAACTGCCCTCCTACGGTTTCTATCCTTCTATCAGTGCCTTCATCTCTAGTGTCCTTTCTTGTCGTTCTATAGCCGCTGTTGTAGACAGCCATCATTCGTCTCCTAGATCTATCAACAACGGTGTTCCTGAGGGCTCAGTCCTATCACCAACTCTCTTCCTTTTATTCATCAATGACCTTCTAAGCTGTACATCTAACCCTTTGCACTCACGCAGATGATTCCTCCCTTCACCTTTCCATCCGGCTCCTGCAATGTCCATCTCAGCAGTTACATCAACAAACAAGGGATGAGGCTATGGCACACCTAATGTCTGACTTGGCTTGTATCTCCGACTGGGGTAAAAATAATCTTGTTATTTTTAATGCATCAAAGACTCAGTTCTTACACCTATCAACCCGACAAAATCTCCCACGGGATTACCCACTTATGTTTAATAATGTCCAGCTCAGTCCTGCATCATCTTTGAACATGCTTGGGGTTTCATTCACTCAGGATTTATCTTGGAAAGAACATATTACATCTCTTGTTAAATCTGCTTCCAAGAGATTAGGTGTGCTAAACCGTCTCCGAACATTCTTTACCCCTGCACAGTTGTTGGCTTTCTACACGGGTTTTATTCGCCCCTGTGTGGAGTACAACTCTCATGTGTGGGGAGGCTCCCCACATGCAGCTCTTCTCAACAGGGTGGAGTGAAAGGCTTTTCGTCTCATTAACCCTTTCACATAACAATGACGGGCTGAGCAGTCGTTCATTTGTCAACCTCTGACGTCAGTATGACGGCTTTGCCCGTCATCCAATGTAATCTCTAAAGAAAAATTTAGGGAGTGGTCATTTTTGTTGGATGACGGGCAAAAGTGGGTGGAGCTAAGCCTGCTACAGCTGAAGCATGCGTGCTCACTTGGTTAGTCAGCTCAGTGTTGTATGAGGGTCCTCACAGGTAGGATGTACACCAGTTGACCTCCCACTGAACACTTATGCTCTGTTTTCTCTCATAATTTATGGCATTATTATTGAAGAAAATACAACAAATGATGCATTATTGGAAAGGAAATTTATATCTTGAACAGTATATGAGAGAGGGGGGTGTGAGTTGGAAGCGTGGTAGTGAAATGGCAGGGGACAGTGACATGGAGGCGATTTGTTTGTGGCCACACCTTTCAGGATTGAGGCGTCTGGCAATAGATAGAAAGATAGAATAGTTTTTTTTTTTTGCAAATATTTTTTTAAAGGAATATAAAACTTTAGCATGTCAGCTACCTTCTGCTCACTTTTTTTGCATTTTATTTTGTATGTATTGCCTTTTTGAACAATGTATGACAGAGGAAAAGTCTTCTTCAAAATGAGACCAAAGTGGCCTTTCTATGATGAATAGTAACTTTCCTACGACAGTTAGAAATAAACTATCTCTAAGCAACTGTCGTGAAAGCTCTTGAGTGAGAGTTGTGCACCACAGCCAGAATTTGTGCGCACCCATATAAGAGAAAGGGTTAACTCTCCTCCTCTTACTGATTCCCTTCAACCTCTGTCTCTTCGCCGCACTGTTGCATCTTTATCTCTTTTCTATCGCTACTTCAACGGTCAGTGTTCCTCTGAGCTGTCTGCTTGCATCCCTCCAACTCTACGACGTGCATGTAGCACCTGTCTAGCAACAAACTCTCATCCCTTTTCTGTCCAACTCTCTAATGCAAGAGTTAACCATTACTCCCAGTCCTTCATTTATACAACTGGTCATCTCTGGAACTGCCTTCCTCTGTCTGTATTCCCTACTTCCTATGATCTCCAGTCTTTCAAACGCAGTGGTGTGTCCAGGCATCTCGATATGAATGGATCTTGAATTTGGCTCTCTTTCATATTGTTTTTGTTTTTTCTTGGAAGGAATAGTATGCCGGCCCATGGCCTTTGGCTCCTTCCTTGCATTTAAAAAAAAAAAAAAAAATCGTCGCCAGCCACACGAAGACGTGCATGGAGGTCATCCATGTCGAAATCTAGAAAACTGTGCACCACATCGGCTCCAGAAAGAATACGAGACCAACCATTTTCCAGAGTCTTGACAGAGACATCCTTCCATGCACTGGCCCGATTGTAGATGGATGGTGAATGTTTTCCAAAGTCAGCTGGCCCCATGTGTCCGGTCCCTCCTTGCGCTCGTCCTCGAGAACAACCATCACCTCATCCAGGAACTTCCGATGGTACAGCCTCTTCGTCACCACGATCACTCCTTGGTCCATTGGTTGGATGAGAGCAGTCGTACTAGGTGGCAAAAACAAGCATCTAATGTGGCCATTCTCAGCCACCAACTCCTTGTTGGACGGATGCACAGGTGCACTGTCCAGAAGAAGGAAAGCCTTTACCTGGTTGCGTGGGATTCCCAGTGTTTTCACCTGGTAATAGAAGACCTCCTTGACGAAGTGCTGGTGAAACCAGTCTCTGAAGATCTTGGCTGTGAACCAAGCCTTCACAGAATGGTACCACACGACAGGAAGGACATCCATTATCCCACGAAGGCACTGGGGCTGCTTTGCACGGCCAACAGTAACAGACTTGAGCCAGTGCATGCTGTTAGCATTGGCACAACACAAAGCAGAGATCCACTGCTTCGAGAGCTTGCAGCCAGGTACATGCTTCTATGTCTCCTCGGCTAGAGTGTTCGTAGGCAATGAGTGATAGAATAGACCAGTTTCGTCAGCGTTGTAAACTTGACTGAGAGTGAGGCCCTCCCTGTCAATCAAGCCCTTCACCTTCTACTGAAACTCCTCTACTCCCTCCTCGTTGGCATCCAGAGCTTCGCCAAGGGCATTAAGGTTGGTAAGTCCATTCCGTAACTTGAAAGCGAAGAGCCAACCCTCAGATGCCTTGAAGTCTGAGATGTTGTGTAACCTTGCAAACTTATCAGTGGCAGCTTTCAACTCCGTACCACTCACCAGCACACCAGCAGCACGTTGTTGCTGGTACCAAATCAGCGTAGAGTGATTGATTTCTGCAAACTGGGGAGTGTACATAACCTTCCTCTCAATGATGCGTTTGGTCTTCGATGTGAAGTCAGCCATGTACTGGGTGAGTTTGTCTCGGGACCTCTTGATATCAAACAAGGTAGAGCCTGCCAGGCTGAATTCACGCAGGATACAGGACGTCGACCATTCTGCATCCACCTTCTCCAATATCTCCCGCTTCTTCTCCAGAGTCAACACCACTCGTTTCCTCTTCTTGGGCGGCAGGGTTATCATCACACACACGAGGAAGTGGCAGCAGAGGAACAGCAGTGCCTGCAGCAGGTAGGGCACCATCACAAAAGTGAGCACATGGGCGGCCATGGTAAGAAGCGTGCACTCGTCACAGTGGGTGAATGGGAAATGGGGAGGAGGCAGGGTGGCTGTAGCGGACATCAGAGGATTTACGTGTATAAACACAGCTGTTCAGTGCCGCACACCAAGTTCAAACTTACGGGGTAAAAAAAAAAAAAAAAAAATCATTTTTTGGGCATTTTTGGGTTCCGAAGACCCAAGCCCAAAATGCCCAGACATTGGGGTGTCCGGTTATTAGGCATCCAGATATCAGAGAGATTACTGTATATCTGTGCAGTCTATCGCTCCCCCAATGCTTCTTCAGAACCTGGTGTACTTGACTCCATATCCATACAATTGAGTAGCGTTAACCCGTGGATTGCGAGCCACAGCTCAGGCTGGGTAGTGGCCCGTTGCAAGCCACAGCTCAAGCTGTGCTGGCCATGCATCACAGCTAAGTACTCCACCCCTACCCAAACTTACGCATGGCGCTAAGCAAAGACGAAAAGAGAGAGATTTTTTTTTATCACCAGATGATGCCCTGGATGTCTTCAAGTTTATAATAAACAAGAACAATGTTTTTTTTTTTTCATTTTATCACTACTCCCCTACATAAACTTGTGCATGGCCCTACGCAAAAATGGAGAGAGAGAGAGAGAGAGAGAGAGAGAGAGAGAGAGAGAGAGAGAGAGAGAGAGAGAGAGAGAGTATTTTTTTCACCAGATGATGCTCTGCATGTTTATCTTCAAGTTTATAATAAACAAAAACTAAAAAAAACTTTTTTCTTCAATTTTTGTGCACCACGGGGTGGGATAAAAAAGGTAATTGCACAATCCATGAGTTAACCTTACCCTAAGCACCAAAATTACCATTTTAGGTATTTTAATATACATAATGTAGAATGGTTATTGCATTCTGCCAGGACTGACGATACTGGTTGAGAGGGCGAGCTGTTTGCAGAATCGTTTAATCTCACGCAGTTGGTAAAGCAACCAACCAGATTACCAGATACAGATAAACCTGACCATAACGCCCATCTCTTGGATCGATTCCTGACAAACAATCCAGACCAACACAGGATAGAAGTACTGTCACCGCTTGGATCCTCTGACAGCAATTTCATCAAAGCCTCATTAGTCAGTGCCTCCAAACTTCCCCGTTCTGAACCCATCAGGGTGACCCGATGGCACTTTGATAGGGCAAACTGGGATGGATTTAGAAGTTATCTTGCTGATATTCCATGGCAGTCTTTCTTCTCTCATGATAAATTAAGCAATTTATCAAGATCACTTTGAATCAATATTCTTTGTTCTGGGTATCTGCTCTATTACCAATCTTCGTATCGTCAGCAAATTTTGATAATTTAAAAAACATGCCTTCATCAATGTCGTCTATATAAATCAAGAACAGAATAGGATCCAAAACTGAGCCTTGCGGTACTCCACTTATAACATTTTTCCAGCCTGATTCCTTACCACTGATTACAACTCTTTGTTTACGATTTCCAAGCCAGATTTCAGTAGACGAGAGACTTCATGGCAGACAACAGATAAGGTCAGTAACAAAGGACAAGATGTCAGGGTACAGAGAAGTAACAAAAGGAATCCAGCAGGGCTCGATGCTGGCGCCTGTAACCTTCCTGACTTATGTAAACGACATGGTGAATGGAATGAACAGTTATACAAGTGTGTTTGAAGACAATGCAAAGACCTTGAGGAGAACAGAAGTTGAAGAGCATTGTAAAATTCTTCAGGAAGATCTGGACAGAATTTATGAGTGGTGCCAAGTATGGGAAATGAAATTCAATTAGAAAAAATCCAAAATATTGGAAATGGGTAAAAGTACAAAGAGGCCATCACTGAATTAATCGATGGGAAAGGAACCAATCACAAAAGCGAGAGAAGAGAAGGGCCTTGGAGCGTTGGTCCAGGATAATTTGTCACCCTAAAACACACTGACAAGTTTATCAGAGAGACATATAAGCTCTTGACAAACATAAGATATAATTTCAATACATGGTAATGAAAAAATTCATAGTGGCTATGATCCACCCCAGGTTGGAAAATGCAGCAGTGGTGCGGTCCCCACACAAAAAGAAAGATATAAACAAGTTCAAGAGATTGCAAAGAGCAGTAACCAAGGTGGTCCCTTGCCTGGCAGATCTATCGTACAAGGAAAAACTAGAAAAGCCGGGTCTGCCTTCCTTAGAATAAAGAAGAGAGAGGGGAGACATGATTGCAGTGTTCAGGGTTATGATGTGAGTGAACAAAATTGACGAAGAAGATCTGTTCTAACAGGATGAAGGAGCAATGAGAGGACATGGAAAGAAATTGAAAAAGACAAGTTGCCTGAAGGATATCAAGAAATAAAGTTTTCCATATACATGCACTGACCTGTGGAATAGCCTGGTAAAAGATATCGTCCAGGAGGCAGACGGTGCCGGAGCGACTGGTGGCACTGGTGATGGCTCTGTATACACATTCAAAGTCGAGAGTGACAGCAATTGCAGGAACGTCGGAGGAGTTTGGCATCGGAGTTGGAGTTTATCAAGGGTCGGCATTAAGCCCCCTTCTGTTTGCGCTAGTGATGCAGGAGGCAATGAGAGATGTGGTAGGTGATAGCATATGGCAGCTGATGCATGTGGATGACCTGGTGTTGATGGCGGAGTCAGAGGTGAGAGTTGAGGAGATGTTTGAGGAGTGGAGAAGAGATGGAAACAAGAGGAATGAAGGTCAACAGATCATACACGAAGTTGATGGTGGTAGGAAGGGAGTCAGCAGTGAGACTGCAGAGAGGAAGGTATCTATGTGGAGTGTGTGGAGGGGGAGTAGGTGTCAACTCTGTGTGGTGTTCAGGTTGCTCAAGTGGTGCCATGGCAGATGCTCTGGACCCAAGGATGTAAGGAGAGCTGAAGGGAACTTCAGGTGACCAGCATGTGTTCGAGGGCAAGTAGCGGAACCACAGGAGGTAGCAGTGGAGGGTGGTGTGTTGGAGTTGGTAGACCAGTTCTACTATCTTGGTGACACCATGAGCTGTGAGGGCTGAGCAGAGGCGGCAGTGAGGAGCAGGATCACAAGCGCCTGGAGAAAGTGGAGAGAGTTGGCCAGTCTGTTAGTGAACCAGGGGATACAGCTGGTTTACCGTGCAAGGATCTACTGCACTTGCATCAGACCTGTGCTGCTGTATGCTGCAAAGACATGGGCACTACAGCAAATATGGAGAGGCTTCTGTTGACTTGTGATCACAGGATGCTGAGGTATATGGCAAGTTAGTGGAGAGACAGAGTGTCAAATGAGGAGGTGAGAAGAAGATGTGGAGTGGAGAGCATAGAGGATAGGATTCAGAGAATGACACTGAGATGATTCGGTCATGTCCGCAGAAGAGAGAAAGATAACATTTTGAGAAGGGCTATGGAGCTGGAAGTAGAAGGAAGGACACCAGTGGAAAGACCAAAGAGAACTTGGAGGCAAGTGGTTATGGAAGATATGAGGTTTAAATATAAGAGAAGAAGACGGAGAGGACAGAGATTGATGGTGACGATTCATATTACGTTCAACCCTGGCACTGGGAAGAGAAGGATGCTAAATGAAGATGATGAAAAAGATCGTCCAGTCCCAAAACTTAAATGAGCTTAAAGCAAAGTTTGACAGGTTAGGACACAGAGATGGGATCCTACAAGCACAGCTCACTGCCTGTATATCACAACTAGGTAAATACAACTAGTTAAGTACACATACACAGCTTGACTTTAATTAGATTCAGCTATCTCAAGATAATTTCACCCAGTTTATGAGAGGTAACTCGAACTGGAGGGGCTAAATACAATCCCCATTAACTTTTTCGCTACAAAATATCTCTACTAAACCATATCAAAATGTTTCTTAACCCTCATTCACCAGACGTCAGTCAGGACCAATGCTCAAGGGGTTGACCGGTAATGCTGGGTGTCGGCAGGAACCACAAATGCAACCCCGCCACAGTTTAAATTGGCCACCCTATGATCTTGTCACCAAAGGGTAAGAAGAGACTCCTGCCAGCCAATGCAAGTGCGGTTCAGTCTTCCCTGCGACTCAGCCAGGTAAACAGCGATGTCATCAGGATCCGCCTCATCTGACTCCATCCCTGCTTCAGATGGACCTCTTGCCTCATCCACCCCTGCCAAGCCTCTACTGCAGGATATTAGGAAAGGGCTCAGTGATATTGCCATGGGGTGTGTATTGGATATCACTGCGCCCAGTTTATCTGCTACAGTAGTGGCGAAACTACCTCAGAAAAAGAGGGAAGTCGTCTCATAGAGAGTGACGTGTCACGTGTTCCGAGCCCTGTCCTATCTGAGACGTCTGATCATTCCCTTACACTGCTTCAAGAGTCAGGAATGGCCTATGACGTGATACCTTCCCATCTGATGAAGAGATGGAAGATCCTGAACCTGTTGAAAGTGAAAAAGACAGTAGTGAGCATGAAAGCCAGACTGTACATAAACGTTGCTGCTGCGCCTCACCGCCCCATTCACGATAAATGCGTCGCTGTCCCTGCCTGTCACCACCATCACCACCTCAACCATGCACCTCTAGGGCCCTTCCCCCACAACCTGGCCCTTCAAATGTGGGGAAACGGGAATCTTTGGGTGCACGTGGTCAGTGTGGCCAGGCAGCATCACCCCAGGAAGTCAGTGAGCCAGGTAGGTCACCACCCTTGCACTCCCTCACCTCCAACTCCAAATCCCCCTCTCATTCTCCTCACCCCCGTGCAAGCGGCCGTGCCCCTGGCAGTGCCAGTGCTCACAGCCATGGGCATGCATGTGGTGTGACAAGGCGTGAAACTGCGGGAGAAGCATGCCCAACCAGCCCCGGCACCAGCAGGCTTGATGCTTTTGTGTGGGAGGAGGGGGAAGGTGTCACGAATTTTCTACATCCTGAAATTATGTAACATAAATCGTGACATCGAGTGATTTTTCAGGAGAAATGAATGATTCTGAAATGCACGAGATTTTGCTCATTCTCTCAACCGTCCACTCACGTACTTATATTTACATCAAGTTGTCAAAACTTTCGTCATTCTTTCGCGAGTGATTGTCTTTATGTACAGACAATGTGTAATAACTGAAATGAAACTGAATAAATTAATCACTGCTCTGGCCGAGATTCGAACTCAGGTCCCTGCGCTTGAATTGCGCTGATGTTAACCACTGAGCCAAAGAGAGGATCCCCCCTTTGCCTCTGGGCAACGTGGGCTTTTATACATCCCATTACATCACTCTTTTCTCCCCCTAGTGATTAATTTGATCAGTTTCGCTCTCCTACACGGCAGCGTAGCATTGGAGGCCACCACCGGGATGTAAGGCTGTCAACATGACATATGACCCTCATGGCCCTTACCTCACATCCCACACCGCTGCCGACCAATGTAATAACTGAAATGAAACTGAATAAATTAATCACTGTTCTGGCCGAGATTCAAACTCAGGTCCCCGCGCTTGAATCGCGCGCACATTAACCACTGAGCCAAAGAGAGGATCCCCCCTTTGCCTCTGGGCAACGCTGGCTTTTATACATCCCATTACAAATGCATTCCTCTGAGCAATAATTTCTGAATTATCACTTCTGCCTCCCTGGCCGTTACCCGGCCACACCCTTTCACACGCCCTCACGTCGGACACTCGAAAACATAGTCAGTCTGTCCTATAGTCTTGGGGTGTACAGTTGCGCTGTACAAAAGCTCGAGTGATCACTTTTCTTAGCGATTTCAGGTCTCAGCTTGTATTGGCATGTATTCCCGAAGCTCCCACCAGCTTGGTGATCGACTACAGCAGCACGGTCTCATCTATACCGATCAGTATTTTCTTTTGTTTTTCCTTGGCTTAAGTTTTGGGGTTATTTAGCTATTTGTCTGAGTGTTTGAGTGAGTGCATTTCCCTTTCTTTGATTTGAATTAATTCACGTAACGTAAATGTATTTTCTTGTATTCAATAAATTTACAGTTCGTTTTCTTGAGCTTTGTTAAATGTAACAGTCGTGTTTGATTTCCCCACATATTTAGTACACTTCTGCTACTCCACATTAGCACAACTCCTTATATTAATCACGACTGGTACTTAAGCCAGCTTTTGGGTATTAATCCTTAAATCTGTTGTGCTAGCTAGGAGTTTGGCTCAGCCAAAATCCTGATTATTATTATTATTATAATTATTTTTGTAGAAAAAGTTACAAGAGGATGGAATAAAGGCCGAATATAGAAGGGAAGTGGAGGAACGATTGGGTAAATATAGATTGGAGCAGATGGGGGACGTGGAGGGTGTGTGCAAGGTACAGACAGAAGAAATCTGTGCAGCACGTGAGGTGGTGTGTGGGGTGAAGAGGAGACGAAAGGGGGTTCAGGGAACAGCATGGTGGACTGAAGAGGTGAGAGAGGCTGTGGCACAAAAGAAGAAAGCACATAATGAGTGGATGAGAAACAGGGGCAACGAAGAAGCTGAGAGACGGACGAGAGAGTTATATGTAGTGAGGAGGGGAGAGGTGAAAAGATTAGTAAGAGAGAGTAAGAAGAGAGTGGATGAGGAATTTGGAAGGAATTTGAGTGCAAAGTGGAGGGAATGTAAGAAAATGTTCTGGAAGGAGGTAAAGAGAGCTAGACAGGGTGCCAACGAAGGCAGTGGGGGTGTGAAAGATAAAAATGGTAGATTACTAGTGGAGAAGGGAGAAAAAGTAAACAGATGGAGAGAACACTTCAATGAACTGTTGAACATAGAGAATGAAAGTAATGCAAGTATAAGTGGCTGGGGAATGGCAGGGAGAAGGAGGGTTGTGAGAAGAGAGGAAGAAATCACCAGGATGGAAGTGGTGGAAGCAATGAAGAAAGTTAAAATGGGGAAAGCCCCAGGAATTGATGGAGTGTGTGGTGAAATGCTGAAGCATGGGGGAGAGATAG
>JAGKTI010028407.1:0-12956 GCA_018397915.1 Birgus latro | reverse complement strand
CAATATCCGGACAAAACCAATATTCGGACATGCTTTTGGCTCTATTACAATGGATATTGGAGGGATTACTGTATATTGAACAACTATGGGGACATCACGCGACCTTGCTGCATGCCCACACCGATTGTGAACCATTCACTTAGATGCCTATTTACCCTTACACATGCTTCACTACCCTCAAAAAAACTCTTGATGGCACCTAGCAGCTTACCATCTACATGAAACATGCGCAGAACATTCCACAGTCCTTCTCTGTCTACTTTGTTGCATACTTTTCCAGATCCATGAATGCCATAAACACCTTATAGTCCTCCTCACAAGCCTTCTCCACTATCTGTCTTACTAAAAATATTTGATCCACTCTCGTGAAGCCACCCTGTTCATTACTCACTAGGACTTCTGATATCTCTCTTTCTTTCTCCATAATAATTCTTCCATAACTTATGCCATGATAATTCCTGCACTTACTTTGCTCACCTTTATTTTTGTACATGGATACAGTCGCAGCCTTTTTCCACTCTGCTGGCACAGTTTCACTCATCCATGCCTTCTTACATATCTCCAACAAGCACGTCACTCCACTCTCTCCACAGTTCTTAATCATCTCTGCATACACCTCATCAACTCCGCTGCTTTCCCAATTTTTCAGCCACTTCACAGCGCTCTTCACCTGTGCAAGTGTCACATTTCCTGGCATTGCATTCCTTCTCTGCATACCTCTAAAACCAATCATGTTTACAGTGGCTCTGCTCTCTCTATTTCCATTCATCAGGCTATCAAGATATTCTTTCCCTCTGGTCCTTACTTCATCCCCATGGGTTATAATCTACCACCAACATCCTTCACACCTTCACATTTCTTCCTGCTGTCACTTCTACCTTTCCGCACATCTTTCCAAAATAACTTCCTATTTTCAGTGTAGTTTGCATTCATTTTCCTTCCTAGATCATCATTTACTTCCTTCTTTTTCCTCTTCACTAGTAGTAGTAGTAGTTGTTCCCTAGGCAGTCTGGCTGAACAGCCCTGATTCCCTAAGGAAGACCATGGCCAAGACCAGACTATCCCACAGAGCTCTCAAGGAGTGTATATTGTGTTATTTGCATAGGTGATTGTGTGCAGTGCAGTCTTCCATATTGTGCTTGATAGTATGGGGTGCTTTGTTACATTTGGGACAGGCATCAGCGATGGAGTCATCCAACCTCTTGTGGTAACTTAAGAGGGCTGGATGATGCCCACATCTCAGCCTGCCCAGGTGGACCCAGTCCTCACGAGGGAGATAGGATTCAGAAGGGTGGATATCAGGAGGCCGTGCATGCAGCTATGTGTTGTCTTTAAGTGACTGAATGGAGCGGCGAGTGATTTACGTATGGATATGCTTCTGGATGCTGGTTTGAGGCAGGTGAGGGGGGAGAGATGACAGTATTTGTGTATGATATTGTGTGCTGGGTGTTGTTTTGATGTTTCTTGGTGTGTGTGGATGTGCTGCCATGTAGTGTAGTGGATGTTGTGGGTTAGTGGAGGCTGCAGTGAGAATTCGGGTGCCTTTCATGTCTAGGTGATCCTTGACTTTGAGGACTTTGGTTTCTTGATGTAGGTGGTCTTAGGGTGCAGTAGCTGTGCAGCCTGTGATTATTTTTAGGGCCTTGTTCTGTATGGTCTGTAGAGTGTTGTAGTGTGTTTTAGCAATGTTAGGAGCCCAATCATGGCTTGCATAATTCATCATAGAACGTATGTATTTTTTGTATACTGTGGTGGTGGTTTCTTTGTTGTGTCCAAATGTTGTTTGGGCAAGTGACCTCAAGGCATTGAGTCTTGGTATTATTTTATTTTTAATGTTTGTGATGTGTTGTTTAAATGACATTGATGTATTGTATGTTACACCAAGGATTTTGGGTGGGAGTGTTGTTTATGGCGAGGTGTGGAATGTGACTGTGTTCTGCTGTCCAGTTTGTGAGAAGGGTCACTGTAGATTTGGCTGAGGCTATTTTGAGCCTGTTTGTGTAAACTATTCGTGTAGTGTGTTGAGGTAAGGTTAGAGGATGTGTGCAGCTGTGTTTGCATTTTGGTGTGTACATGTAAGTGTTATGTCATCTGCATAGGAAGCTAATCTGTGGGGGTGGTATGTCATGCATGCATAGGTTAAAGAGTGTAGGGGACAAAACAGATCCTTGGGGGACGCCATTTGTGAAGTTTCTGATGTTCGAAGACTGACCGGCAAATGTTACATGTGCACATCTGCCTGCTAAGTAGTTTGCCAGCCATCTTTTTGTGTTATTGTGCATGTTTGTGTTGAATATTTTGTTTGTGAGGTTGTGGCAGGGGATGGCATCAAAAAAGCTTTGCTAATGTCTAGTGTGACTAGGAGTGTTCTGTGTGGTGGCCTAGCTGAAATTATGCCATCAAAAACTCTCTGTGTAAGGTCTGTAAGAAGTGATTGTGGAGTGTAGTGGCCTAAAACCATGTTGTGATGGAGCTATGGGGGTGTGAGGTGTAACTAGTTGTAGTATTGGTCATTCAGTGACTTTAGAGGGGTGCAGAGGAGTGCGATGGGACAGTGTGAGGAAGGTAACATGGGGTCTTTGTTGGGTTTAGGGATAGTGATGATAATGCCATGCTTCCAGATGTTGGGAATTATGTTGTGTGAGTAGCTGTAGTTTGATATGTTGGTGAGTGCTTGTATGCCTTGTGGTCCATAGTGTTTAAGGTGAATGTTGCTTCTTATGTTGTCTGGTCCACAGGTAGATGAGTGCTTAAGGTTACTACTGATGTGCTTTGTCTGGTTGTAAGTGAAAGGTGCGTAGCCTGGGTCTGTTGTGAACTGTCTCTTACGTTGGATGACACGTCAGTCTTCACGATGGGGGTTTAGATGGCTAGCATGTGAAAAGTGATTGATGAGAGTGTTTGCTGGTTGTTTGTTTGAAGGTACGATGTCTGTTGTTGTGATGGTAGCGTGTGATTGTGTAGTGTTGCTGAGAGTGTGATGCTATTTAGTGTTTTGTAGAGTTTGCTGGTGTTTGTTTTGTGGTCAAGTGTTTGGAGATAATTATTCCAGTTTAGTGTTTGCTGTTCTGATATTTTATTGTTTATGTGAGTGTTGAGATCTTGTATTTGTTGTACACTATCTTGTGTATGGAGTGTTGGGAGTGTCGTAGTGTGTCCCGTTGACTGATGAGGCCTTGAATTTCTGGTGTGAAGTTGGGGTTGTGTCTTGTTCTGTTGCCTCTAGGGTTGTGTCTTTTGTCTACATTTTGTATAATTGTATTGAAAGTGTGCACAGCGGTGTTGATGTTTGTGATGGATGTACTGTTTAATGTTTCAAAGTGTTGTTCTGTTTCAGTTGTGAAAACCTCCCAGCTGGCTCTCTTATAATTAGTGTATGTGTATCCGTTGCCAGCTTGGGTGATTTTGGTTTTGGTAGTGATGATGATTGGGAGGTGATCAGATCCAAGGGTTTTGACCACTCTCCAGGATGTTGTGGGGGCGAAGTTTGGGGAGCAAAAGATGATGTCTGGGGATGATGAGAGGAAGATGGCTTGGTGTGGGATATGATGATCTGTTTGGGATTATAGTACCGGCCCTCTGTCTGTGTCAGGGTTGTTGACATGCTAGGCTGACACCTTGGCATTGAAATCACCACCCAGGATGATGTTCGGTATGTCAGTGATGTGGTGTATTTGTGGAGAGTAATTGTGTGGTACTATGGGGGACGACTGGGGGGAATGTATGTGTTGGCGATTGTTATATGTGATTTGTTACCAGTGCGTATTTTAATTGATGGTATTTCTGTTGTAGTGTCATGTGGGGGGAAAGGTACAAGTAACTGTGTGCACTGGTATCTGAAAAGTTGATGGATTTGTGTACCAGGGTGACGAGTTCACCGCCACTGCTGTCGGCCCGTTCTTGTCGAATGGTGGTGAAATTATGAGATGTAGGTGTTTTTTGTGTTCTGTTTAGTTTTGATTCTTGTAAGATGGCAATGTGTATGTTTTGTTGTTTGATGAACTGTGTGAGTTCTTGTGTTTTGGTGTTTATGCCATCCATGCTTATTTGAAAGATGTTTATGTTGTGTGTGCGATGTGTGTTGGTTGCTGCAGCACGGGGGGGAGGTGGTGGTGTGGGTGGAGGGGAAGGGGTAGAAGAAGGTTGTGATGGAGGTAAGGGTTCGGTTGGATTAGGATGGGGTGGAATGGGAGGGTTTGGGGGATTAGATGGTATGGGATGGATCAGTGGGTTTGGCTGAGGAGGTGTGGAGGAAGTAGGAGTAGGGTTGGTGGGGTGGTTAGTGGGTGGGGGGAAGGAGCATAAGGAGCAGGTCCAGGTGTTTGTGCAATGTATTCTGGTTGTAAGTGTTTTGCAGGTGTAATGGGTCCAGTTCTTGCAGGAATTGCACTGAACTGAACCCTTTGTCTGTCGGCTCGATGTAATAGGTTTTGAGCATGTTGGACATATGTATTTGTTGGTGGGTCCTGGATTGCTCTCAATGTCCCCGGCTAGAAGAAGTCGTCGAGAAATGACCGCCAGGGAGTCATTTCTCGGTGTAGAAAAAACGGTGTTGTTGTGTGTGTTGTGCTGAGAGGGGTGGTACTTGCCCAGGCGACCGAGGCCACTCCCAGGTTCTTGGGCCCCGTGAGGGGCTGGGGGGGTTTACGGTGGTTTGGTCCCCATGCTGTCCTCCTCTTTTGCTTCGACAGCCTTCGGGGGGTAGACCCACAGCAAAGACACCACCACTTCAGGTCTTCTTCACTAGTTTCTTTACNTGCTTCTTGCTCTGAGCGTATTCATTTCTTATTTCAGTTGAATCCTTGTCCTGTAACCACTCTAGCTGCATCTTCCTCTTTTCCTCCACTGCTTTCTTAACCTCTTCATCCCACCATGCCTTAACTTTCTTCTTTGTTGTTACTCTTGCCACACCACACGTCGCTTTAGCATTCCTAACTAAGCAGTCCCGAAATGCATTCCACAGGCTGTCCAGATCCATTTCATTCCAATTCACTGATTCTAACGCCACCCCTACTTTGGCCCTTTATTCATCTGCCGTAAAATTAATGAAGAAAAAAGCCTTGCTCACTGACAGCCATTAAAACCTGAGTCTTGTCCTGGAGAAAAAATGAAAAAAAGATGAGTTAAATGCTTGTATTTCCCTTCAAGAGGGCTAACTTTTCAAAGTGGATGTCAGCGAGTCTTGACTTTTTCTGCTTGAGGACGTCCTTCCCCTGAAGAGAAAACCCTCTCTGCAGCGGCACTTGGATGGCCTAGGCATGTTGAACTTGATGAACAAATCTTTCAGTGCTGGGCTGGTGAACGAATCCTTGTTGAACGTGAAGGTTTTCACAGGCCTCATACTGAGAAATGTCTCCATCGACTCGGTCCCGATCTCCTTCCTCTTTTCCAAGCCTTCGTAGAGAGTGGAATTATGCAAATTGACCAGTGATTTATATTCAAATCTGTATCTGTAAAATATATAACTGTTGCTGTTTTGATTTTTTGCTTTCCCTGATACATACCATTCCTTTCATGATTGAGTTGATTATATTTGTGATGCCTGTAAAATCTTTAGCTTTTAGTTTTTGTATATTTACTATTGTTATCCTTCAGGTATACCATTCCTTCCATGATGAAGTTGATGTGTACCGGCAACATGTGTGGCGATGTAATGGCCCATGTCGTACTCGTCGTCCTTACTTTGGTCTGGTGAAGCGTGCCATGAATCGACCCCCAGGGCAACGTGACCCATGGTGGCAGCAACACCAGAACACATGTGGGGGTTCCTACACCAAAATACAGGAGCCAGAAGAATATGGAAAAAAGAAAAAGGAAGGGAAAGGGAAAGGTATGTTTACATCAGTAAGAATGACTCTAGCTTGACAGTAAGGAAAGAGAGTAATTATTGGATAAGAATAGTCATAGTAAAGATTGTGTGAGTGGTACAGTATCAGAGGAGTATAGTGCAGCATCTCACTTCTTGGACATTGGAGGGGTGTTTCAGAGGAGTTTAATGCAAGCACTTCTTGGAGAATGGAGATTTGCATCATAGTAGCATAATGCAGGACCATATTTTGTGGAGATTGGAGAACTTTGTCAGAGGACTATTATGCATCACCTTGTGTCATTGATTGAGTGGAACTATTTTTTGTTTCTTTTTCAAAAATCCCATTCAGCATACTGAGCATGGACTAAGCCATTTTTCCCTCTTTGTATATTTATCTGCGTTGTGTATTGTATTTGTATCACACTTGACACAGTACTTCCACTCAGAAATTCCCATATGATGGCTATGACAAGAGAATCTCCAGGGTGCTGAATGTATGCAGATCAATTTTTGGTCACCCATTCCTTTACTACCAACTGTCACATTTATAAATGTTTCAGCCCTTTTTCTCCATGAATTTTCCTGTTACCCTCTCTTACATTCTGTCAGCATGTTGATATCACCTCATCTGTTACTCTTTGTCCCTTTACAGCAGGTTGATGATAATGGTGCAGTTTTTATGTTCTTTCTGATGTCAGCATCAGTGAGTGGCCACTGGTTGTATTAAGTCATCTTCATGGTTGAGTACTCGTACATGCATTCTAACCCAGTAGACTACAGAAGCTGAAAGTATTAGGGGAAAGAGAGGTTAAATATCTGATCTGCCACAGAATCAAGCTGCAGTTTTAGCAGATGTGAGCTGGTGTTACTCTCCTCTGTCTTATCCCTTCCACTGCACTACAAACTTTATGCTTTTTCCACGTACAAGCACCAAATCTTTTATTGTTCTTGTTAGTGGGTCCCTTCATGAAGTATAGTTTTTAGGAGCATATTCAAAGTGTTAAGCTAGGAATTACTTTACCCATACACTAGTAGCAGCCGTGGCTCAGTGGGTTAGAGCGCTCCGCTCTGGCCGTAGGGTCGGAGGATCGAATCCACCCAAGGGTCATTGGTAGACGTCAGGAAGGGCATCCGGTCATAAAATGCTACACGCTTCAATTCCAAAAAGTCCGACGCATGCAAGCATGTTGCAGCCTTCAAAAAATGAAACAATACACTGCAAACATGGGACTACAGCCCCCCCCCCCCCCTTTGTTCCAAAATCAGTGCCTTAGAATTTCATAAAGCTGAAGCCAGAGCTACACGGAAATGTATGAAGCTGACGTTGATACCAGATACTGTAAAGGTTATGAAGCTGAAGCTGTAGCCTGAAAATCCTGGCTTCATAAAGCTGAATCCAAACCAAAACTGGAGCTGGCTTCAGCCCTACATCTGATGCACTGTATGCCTGTACAGTACTTACTTGTATTATAGTAAAATGACATTTTTACTTTTGCAGATTGGATCGAGATGCAAGTGTATAAGATTCATTGTATAAATACAGATATTAAGTCATTATATTTCATGGACTAGTAGCATTACTGTATGAAACTGAGAAAAGTAATTTGTGTTGTTCATTTCCAAACACACCAGGAGGTGTTTTGATAATTTTGCTTTATCTACAGTTTATGGCACATATTTACCCAGTACTTAATGAAATAAAATGCATACTGGTATGAATTATTTTTCTGGAAGTGCTTTAACTTAATTTTTTTTCTTTCTTTCTTTTTTCAGTTGTTAGGAAAGATACAGGCTCTTATGGTGACATAAGGAAGTTTATAGAATTTAAGGGGAAAGGCAACTCCCTCAGTGGCCACAGTTCAGTTCCTGTTAAGGGTCATTCTAAGGAAAATATCCCTACCTTCAGTAATGCCAGTGGGAATGGCAGAAGCCATGATGTGACTAACGCCAGAGAAGATAAAACAGCGATGACTAGCAAAGCAAAGAGGAAGATTGAATCACATGAAGGGATTGACTATGGTGCATGCAGGAGCAGTGATCATAATAAGTTGGTGGATGGTAGTCCAAGAAAGGATGGACCTCAAAATCTTTTTGGAAGCAGTACAAAAACGGATAATGAAAAGAGAGATAATATTCATGGCTTTTCTAGTACAGGTACAGGAATGGTGAAGAATATAGATGTGAATAACACAAGCAAATCAAATGTGCATGGATTTGGTGGTAGCAGATCACCAGCTAGAAAGAAATCAAACAGAGGATCTGGTATGACCAGGGGTGTATTTGGCAGAGGAAGTGGGTCAGGATTAACTGGTAGTAGAAAAGGTAGTGCAGCCAACACTAGTGGTGGCTTCATTGGAGGTACTAGCACAGCAAAGCAACGCAGAGGTGGTGGTGGTGGTTTGGCTGTACGAGGAAGAGGTGGGTCCACAACAGTGGTAGTAAAAGGTAGGGGCATTAGCAAGACAGAAGCAAAGCCAGATCATGAAAGTGAGACGAAAAGTGACAATGCAGCTGTCTTCCAAGGAAGTGGATTTACTCTTGGGGGGTCAGGGTCAGGCTTATCAAGACTATTGTCCGTAACAACTCCTACAGTTCCTCATTCAAATAAGGCATCATCATCATCATTGCCACAGATGAAAGTTAAGAACAAGGCCAATGATGACAGCCACCAGCACAGTCACCAGATATTGCAAAATAGTCAATCTTCACAAGATTTTGATGACAATCACTCATCTCAGTGTCCTCTTTGTGACAGAGACATCCCAGAATCTGAATTAATCCAACATCTTGATGATTGTATGGGTATGTTTGAAGATAGCTTGGACATAAGTGAATGGAATGAACATGAGCTGGTAGCCTCTATGGATGCTAGAATGCAAGACCTAAGGAGCAGTGATGAATGTATTGTTTTGAACACATCCTGTGAGGGAAGCAGTCAGAGCACAAGTGTTAAGAAAGGGATGAGTGGGAAGGGGCAAGACAATAACAGCATGTGTGATGAGGATGAAAGAGACGTATACCCATGTCCAGTGTGTGGTGAAAAATACTCTCAATCAGCCATGAACCCACATCTTGACTCTCATTTCTAAACTAAGATATGATTTTATGTAGAGCATGCAAGATACTTTATAAAAGTTTTAAATATAGTATTATATAGTACTATACTGCATATATTTTTAGTACTATATAGTAGTATATACTGGTATATGCAGGGTATATAGTATTGACAAATTTTATTTCAATATAATATTTTAAAGCTAAATGGTTTTTGTACACCATGAAACCATTTACTACGCTGGGTGGTAACCATATAACCAAACTATGGCGCCTGGTGGTTTAGTCGGTAATTGTGGCGCTCCAATCGGATTGAGCTTGTGAAGGTTTATATCCAGGGGGTGGTTGGAGGTTATTGCTTATGTAATGACAGGGATGAGTGAGACTGGTCACTCTCATCTTAAATTTCAGGACCAACTTGCCTAGCCCTGGGCTCCTGTGCTCCTCATGGGGCAATGTAGGATTGGATGATAGATGGATGGATCTGTAATGGTTAAGTAAAAAAAAAAAAAAAAAAAATCATGTACCCTGTATCCTATGTTTTGTAATATCCAGTGTAAACTGGTGGGAATGGAACTGGAAAACTATCTTATTTTTTTGGCTAAGAGATCATAAAGGTCCATACCCAGATCCTGTTGCGAGCTCTCATAACTCCTGCAGCACTTGGAGACTTTCTTTCTTCATTGTATTTTTTTTCTGAGAGAACAAATAACATTCCAGATCTCCCATCCCCTTTTGTAATTGGAACACAGAGTTTGTATGGTGATGCATATCTTATACTATTAACACTGTGAAATATAATCTGAAGCAAATACAATACAGTACAATATTTTATACTGGTAGTCATTGGTGGGGGTGCCCACCATCCACTCACTCAATGTAATGCTGCTCTTGGGTGCTTGCCCTTTGCTCTCCCTTCATTCCATCCTTCCTTTTTTGTCTTTCCTTCATTCATTCTTCTGTCTGCAGGTGACTCTACACTGAGTGACAAGCTAAATGGTTTCTTTTACACCAGGAAACCATTTGCTGTGCTGGGTGGTACCCATATAACCAGATTATAGCGCCTCGTGGTTTAGTGGGCAAGTAAGGCACTCCAGTCGGATTGAGCAAAAGCAGGTTTTTATCCAAGGGGTGGTTGGGGTTTATTGTTCACGCAATGCCACTCGGATGAGTGAAGCTGATCACTGTTATATATAATGTCGGGACCAATTTGCCTACCCCGACCTCCTACGGTCCTCATGGGGCAACACTGGATTAAATGATGAATAAATATTAAAGTAAGGTAAGAAATTTATATGCAGTTTAAGAAAGTATTGTTTTAATCATTGGACTGTGGAGTATTTTTTGTAATGTAGTATGGATTTTATATGTGCAAAGTATAGAGAGTATGGCTTTATGGATTTTGCCCTTTCCATGTTCAGTGACGTACAACCCAGTATTATATGAGACACCTGGCTTCATAGTGATGTATTGACCTTTCACTGAAAATCAGGGTTGTGTTACCAGGTTGCCCTGGCTTTAAATTACAGTATTTGCTTTTCTCTTCATGTAATGATCATCTGACAGTTGTATTTAAAGTGCATCTATAAAACAAAATATGTACGTCTGAGGTGGAACCAGAGTTTGGGCTGCTTGAGTGTTGCATGAAATATTGTGTGGCCCATATCACTTGTTTTTTTTTTCAGGTCTCTCACTTTTGTACCTTCTCTTTACTAGTTTATGAGAGCCTGCCTCACCCCATCTTAGGTGGGGAAAAAGTCACCTTCCTTTGCTTTATGGCAGGAAAGAGGATAATAACGTTCTCCCATCGCTAGCAATTAAAGAGGTGAGGAAGACACATTCCAAACAAGGAGGCTAAGGCAAGAGGTGTGAACAGCTCATGTAAAGGCTTTAGAAGCCAGCAAAACCTCTCCCAGAGTTTACGATGCAAAGCTTGCACTTTGAACTTTCTTGTACCGTGGGTGGTCCCCTACATTTCTCAATATCCTGACTTTTAATAGCTGAGGTGTAATGCCCGAGTGGTCTGTGCATTGACTGTACCACTCCTGCATCTGTCTCCACTTTGTGTGTGTGTGTATATATTTACCTAGTGTATTTACCTAATTGTGATATACAAGAAATAAGCTGCGCTCATGGAGCCCATCTCCGTGTTTCAACCAGTCAGAGTGCTTTAAACTCATTAAAGTTTTTGGACTGGACAGTCTCTTTGTCCAGGCTATTCTACAGGTCATTGCATCTGTATGGAAACTGTATTTCTTGATATCCTTCAAGCAACCTGTCTTTTTTCATTCTTTCCGTGTCCTCTTGTTGCTCCCCCATCGCATGCAAACAGATCTTCTCTGTCAACTTTGTCAGTTCCCATCATGGTCCTGAATACTGCAGTCATGTCAGCCCTCTCTCTTCTTTCTTCTAAGAAAGGCAGACCCAGCTTTGCTAGTCTTTCTTTGTATGATATATTTGTCAGACTGGGGACCATCTTGGTTTCTGCCCTTTGTATTCTCTCAGCCTTGTTTATATCTTTCTTTTTTTGTGGGGACCACATCACTGCTGCATATTCTAACCTGGGACAGATCAGAGCCACTATCAGTTTTATCATCATCTCATCCATGTATTGAAATGCCACTGTTATGACTGTCAAGAGCTTATATGTCTCTCTGACAATCTTGTTAATGTCTTTTCGGGTGACAAATTATCGTGGACCAGCACTCCCAGGTCCCTCTCTTCTCTCGCGTTTGTGATTGGTTCCTTTCCCATCGAGTAATTCAGTAATGCCCTCTTAGTACTTTTACCCATTTCCAATATTTTTCATTTTTTTGGCACTGGGGTAGGGGGTGAGGGGCGGCACATAGCCATTCCCTCCCTGGCACGGTTGGTGGCCGTCACCGAGTTCCCTAGGACATGAAAGGTGGAGCGGCTTGTGGCTGTCTCCCCCCTCGTGTGGCTGGTGGCTGTCACTGAGGGTTCGTGCCTCTGGCTGCCTGTGGGCGTAGTGCGGCTAGTGGCCGTCACCTGCTCACGGGTGCGACTGGTGGCCATCACCTGGGTGCCGTACCCTGCAAGGACTACACCCTGAGTGCAGCTGGTGGTCGTCATGGGGGTGCATGTGGAGCTTGTGGCCGTCACCGGTGTCCTGCTTCCCAGAGGGCCCGCAGGTGTGCGCTTGCTGTAGGGAGCGTGTGACTGAGGCTTGCTGTAGGGTGATGCCCAGCGGTAGTGGAGGGCCCAGAACGGCGGCCCGCGTCAGGAGGACCTTGGTCGTCAGGGTGCCCGGAGGGGCCTTTGTCAGGAGGCGAGGCTATTTTTGTACGTCTGGGGCCTCGTCAAGGGACCGGGCCATGGTTGTCTCGTCCGGGAGTGGTCTGAGGGCAGTGGTAAGTGGGCGCCCTTCCTGAGGGGCCCGGAGGCTTGAGCCTAGGGGCTAGGCCTGAACAAGGAGAGCAGGTGTGCTTGACTGTGCCTACTCTGCCAGGCAGGAGGTCATCGGCTGGGGCTTGGGAGGTCACGCCCTGGGGTCCTGGAGACGTCTCGACTGGTCCGAGGGCTGCGGTCTCGCCGTTGAGCCTCCGTCAGGTGTGGGCTGTGGCAGCTCGTCGGGCAGAGCCTGACAGGGGTTGGGACTGCCAAGGGTCGAGCCATAGGGCTAGAACCCCAGGCACCAGGGGCCCTTGCCAGGTCCCCTCCAGCTGCTGTTCTAGGTGGAGGATGTCCCTGTTGGAAGAAAGGGGGAGGATACTCGAGCTGCTCTAGGTGGATTCCAGCAGGCCCGGGAAATCCTTAGGTGGGGAAGGCACTGGGATAGGGGGCGAGGGGTGGCAAGTAGTCGTTCCCTCCCCGGGGCAAGGGGTGGCAAGTAGTCGTTCCCTCCCCGGGGCGGCAGGTGGCCGTTGCTGAGTCCCCTAGGGCATGATTGATGGAGCAGCTGGTGGCAGGTGCAGCTGGGTGGCCGACACCGGTGTCCCACTTCTCAGAGGGCTTGCAGGGTCGCGGCTGGTGGCCGTCACTCTCCTGCAGGTGCGGCTGGATGGCTGTCACCAATGGGGGTCCCTCCTGACTGAGGTGCGGCTGGTGGCCGTCGCTATGCGGGGGGGGGGGG
>JAGKTI010028406.1:0-12956 GCA_018397915.1 Birgus latro | reverse complement strand
TATATATATATACATGGTCATCAGCCGTTGAGGTCCACTGCAGGACCGGCCTATCCCTACCGAAGCAGGGACGGTACAGGCCAAGTGTCTCTACCCAGTGGCTTAGGCTGTCTGACTGTATGTAGGGTGAGAAGTGCTTGTGAGTGTAATTATTGTGTTGTGGCTTTGGATGTGTCTGTGAACCAAGGGTAATCGGCCCGCCTTAAGCCGATTGGGTGCAAGCATACTATAATGCGACACTGGTTCAACCACAGCACCTCTTGTGTCCGCAAAGTGGTCAGTAGCTTAGTGAACGCTTCCCAAAGTTTTTACAACATTGGCGGGGGGCGAACCCGCGCCCAGCAGCGTGCGAGACGCACAGTCTGCCACTGTACCACAGAGTTCCTATTCCTTTGCAGCTCATGTCACAAATTACACTATGACATCCTCTAACATGTTTATGCAAACTGTGTAGAGATTAAGTAAGTATGTAAGCAGAGTAGAAGGAAGATCAGAAAGTTTTGGGTAATGTCGCGAAAGCTGATAAATGTGAAAGAGTCAGTGAACTTGTTTTAGGGCGGGTAAATAAGTGCGTAACATGTAACAGGAAATGCCTCAGTGAAGTAACGGCCTGGCAAAGGTTCGATGCCCACGAGGTGACTGGAGGTTTTTCAATCACGTAATGTCATCAGGGGAAGTAGGCTGGTCATTATCCCTAAAATTTACCTCTCAAAGGGGGACTGTCCGTTACTGTTTTACCGTCACCAAATACCGCTCGTAATATCTTCATTCCCATTAGTTTTTTTTTTTTTTTTCAGTACCAAGTGGCCTGTGCTCGTCGTCATCACAGTCATGAGTTCAACAATGAGGCACTATCGTAACTTTCACCTCAATAGCCACTCCACTCCGTTATCAGTGTCTTCACCGGCACGGCTTGAAGATGAGCCAGATAATAAGAGATTACTTCACCGAGATAGGCTTCAGTGAAATGGCCCGGGGGGGGGGAGTTAAGAATAACATACAACCGGGAAATTTAAAGCTGTTCTGTAGCGGTATTCATAATGCATCTTGCTCTCCTTAAACCCTTCGCTACGATGACATCTTGCTTATATGCTTGCCCAACGTATATCTCTCGGAACAAAGGCGTTGATGGAGTAGCTTTCCAACACTTGCACTGCCGTACGTCTCCCTTACGCTGAATAAAATCGCGGGCAGTAAAAAAAATAAGCAAGAAAATAATACTAATACTGACAATAACAATGGTAATAGTAGGAGTAGTAACTAGTAATATCAGTAGTGGTAATAGCAGTAGTAGTGATAACAATAGGCTAATATAAACAACAGTATCAACATCAACAACAATAATAAAACCATCAACAGCAACTTCAACAACAACAATAATAATAATAATAATAAATAATTAAAATAAAAATGAAAATACCAGACTCAGAGATAATATCAGCCAGTCACATTTAAAGCTCTGCTAGACTTCCTCTTCTATTCACTCACATGGCGTATGGTAGTGCAGTTGAAGAATATCCGAGGTAGGAGTCTTCTTGTACCATCCTTTCAGTCCCACCACGTATTTTAATTTACTCTTGCCACTTTCAGACGATTTTATTCAGCGTTTAATTTATTCTTGCCATCTCCAGACGATTTTATTCAGCTTAGTGGCGATATTCCATAGCAAACAGACTAATGAGCGATGTGTAAATGCTCCACTTCGAACATAACTGTCTGAGGGTAGCAAGAATATACTGAGAAATACGTCACCGGAGAGAAGGGTATAATATAGCTTGGTTATATTGTGAAAGTCGTATTTTAGCTGGCGCTAGCGACTTCATAACACCTTCTCCTTAATTATTTATTTAGCATAGTATCATAGTATACCTCATCTTTTTCTTTAACGTTATGTAATCGTTCTGGCGCTGATAAATGTTTGGATCAATAATCTAGAAGAGGACACTAAGGCGACCATACTCTTCCCACTTTAACTTGGCCGAAAAGTGCCATCTCTCCGTCTGGTCACGAGGAAGTGCTGTGAGAAGGATGCTGACCTGTACTATTATCTTTTTTCTGTCATTTAGTTACAACAAATAAGCTAAAAAAAAGTCTAGAGCAAGTTGATGTGCCTGAACAATATTAGCGAGGACCAAGGGTGTTAGCGATTACTCTTTGACGTATAATCGCTGGAGAAAAGTTGTTTGCCCACGCTTCTTAGCTATCATCTATACCGTCATTCTGCTGGCCACCTTAGCTATAGCAAGTTAGTTATCATTACTTTGTGGCTTTCCTTGTCCTTGTTCCCGGATCTTACAAACCTTGTTTAAAGTAATGGAAATAGAGTTACAATGATGATGATGTTGATGGTGATGTTGTTGATGATGATGATGCCTTATTTTGGCAAGGGTGTTAACTTTCTCATTGTCGGAACAACTTTGCTACAATAGTGCAGCTAACGCCTAGCGACTGTATCCGCCTGAGTAAGTCATCGGAGCCTGAGAGAGAGACAAGTAATGCTCTCACCTCGACCCCTCTCATGGCGTCGGTGTAACCCCCTCACACCGAGAAAGTCTTATACGTCAATCCTGGCACCGGAGTGATGGTTTGATGCAGTTCGGGGAAAACCTCTTGTAGCAAGATGATTGATAAACTATCCATCTATACACCTAGGCTGCTTCCCCCAAGGAAAGGGAGGTAGCCGTGACAGGACGACACACTCCCAATTTACTCATCCGTTCAGACATTGTCATTCGCATCTTAGCGAATGAAGGGGTTAACATCATCAAAAAACTTTCGAACTGGAGGTGTTAGGCATGGCCTTAATCCACCCTCTCAGTAAGTGAAGCTCTTCCTATGTTGAATACAGTTAGCATCGTCGGTAAAATTTTCTTCTTAAGCTGAATAAATTGACCGGTGGTGGTAGCAGGAACGAAATACAAAACACTTCAACGCACTGAAGGGGTTAGGGATTGTTTACCTTTAAACCTCGGGGTCGATTGACATGTTTTGCACTGGATAACGCCACGCGGTGTTGTTGGCCACCAGGAAACCTCTGGCGTAGGAGGCTGAAGACGTGGTGGTCAGTGAGAGAAGGTTGTTGCTGCTGTTGTGTCCCAGGCTCATCAAGACTTGAACCCAATGGAGTGCAGGCAGAAAAGTGAATGAAGGTGTTTACCCTTATTGAGGCACTGACGAAGAGCCTACGCGTGATGGTGCTGAGTACCAGGGGTGGAGCTAAGCAGCTGCGGAATACACCCTGGAGCCAAACCTCATAATTTCCTGCACCTTGCCGTAGGGCATTACCCTTCTCCAAATCTGGTGAGGTGCTGTTGTCTCCCACAAGTGGGCGCCGGATCCCTGCACGGTGTATGTGCTGTGCCCTACCTGTACGACGGGTCCACAGAAGCAGTTACTTACCTGTGGTCGACGAGTCTGCTTGGCCAGACAGATCGGAGTTAAGCAACAACAACAACTGGCCACGTTTACTTTTTTCTTTTTTTTTCCTCACGTGTTTCTTGATCCAACCTATCCTTTCTGTATAGGTGGCAGTATGAGGATGATAATGATGATGCCGATGATGGTGGTGATGGTATATGAACGTAATGTTGTGTACTCATACCTTTCCCCAGATCGCCACTTGCCAACGGATCCTGCTGAGGGCCGGCGTCCCCCCCCACCAAGCTGGTCAAGACGCACCACACACGCTGCACCAACTAGCTCACAAAGGCAGTAGTCGTCCCTGTAGCGCCTTTGTTTTCACCCTCACCAACGCCCCTAAGCCTTTCCACCTCGATTGATGGCCAGGCCGGGTCTTCTCGGCAGTTTGCGAGCTTTGCAAAAACCTTTTCCTTAGCGATTTACTTTCCATATTACACTTTTATATTCCATTCTATACTGTTTACTGTCCACATTACATCTTTATATTGTCTTCTGTGCTACTTATTATCCACATTACATCTTTATATTCTCTTCTGTGCTCCTTGTTTTCCACATTACATCTTTATATTCTCTTCTGTGCTTCCTATATTTGCATAATACCGACATAATTGACATAAGTATCATAGAGGAAATCAAGTAGTAAGGAACAGGTGCTTGGGAGCCACCTTAACCAACCATGATACGGGCTCAAGTGTTGTGAGATGGGGGGGGTCGATTTGATTTGTAACCAAGGAGACTCATCCCTACCTCCTACCTATAAGGGTCACTGAATTTCATGCACCCATGACGTAGTATTCAAGTTGTGTGAGTGGCCCAGTCCTCTCAGGTGAAAACAAACCGGCCTGTAGTGTGGGATGTGAAGACTGTATAGGTAAACAAAGAATGGACTACTGCCAGTGTGGTGGGGCTGTTTACCTACTCACATATACTGTACTCTATTCGGTAAACACTTAAGGACGGTGTCTAAGTGGTTCTGGAGATGTCGTAGCACATCCTCCTTAGCGATATATTCTGCTTGTTACATCTCAGTAGCTTACTGTATGTTACTGATGCAAAGTTTGTTGATATTAACACAATATAAACTAGAAAGCGCTCCAAGAGTGTATACCTCCGCCAATACCATTGCCATTAAGAAGGGTCCTGATCCTGGATCCGCACCTTTATCCGGATCCGCACCAAAATTTAATGGAGTCTATTCTGGGCCAAGGCCCATTCTTCTACCAAGTTTCGTGGAAATCCGTCCAGTAGTTTTTGTGCAATCTTGCTCAACCAACCAACAAGCAAACAAACGGACAGGGGTTAAATCATAACCTCCTTGGCGGAGGTAGGCTAATAACATACGAGGGAATGCTTAGGTGTAATAAGCAAGATAAATCGCTATGGAGGAGGTGATACGAAGTCTCCGAAGCCACTTTGAACACGGCTCTTAACCCCCTGAATTCGATGACGTATTCTGTGTTTTTTTCCCTACCTACAAACGGTTTTATTAAAGGGGAGGCCTTCCGCAGTGAAGGGGTCAGAGAAACCTGCTGTAACTGAACCCCGTAGTTCAAAGTCACTTCCGAGCTGAATAAAATCGTCTGGAGGCAACAAGAATAGAGAGGGAAAATGTATACTCAGAGGGTTAACTTGTGTGATTTGTATGTCTGGTATAAAGCACACTGACTCTTTATGGTATGGCTGGTATAAAGCACACTGACTATGGTATGGCTGGTATAAAGCACACTGACTATGGTATGTCTGGTATAAAGCACACTGACTCTACGGTATGGCTGGTATAAAGCACACTGACTCTTTATGGTATGGCTGGTATAAAACACACTGACTCTATGGTATGGCTGGTATAAATACATACACCTTTCCTAAGCTGAAGGAACTTGTCTGGAAGCAGTAAGAATAAGCCAGTATAATAATTCATGATTCAAGGCGGTAACAGTGATTCCAGTGGCTCAGAGGAAGACTGGGAGTAGTAGTCGTATAGTAGTTGTAGCCCAGGTTCATCTGAAACGTGTACCCAGTGGACTGCAGGCTAATGTTGCCCTTTTCCTGAAGTTCCTGAGGGAGATTAGGAATGTTTGTACGTATAACCGGCCAGGGGAGTTGCTTAGTTATAGCAGTGCCACCACATGCAGGCGCCCCTCCCCAACATCAGGGCGACAGGAACACGATAAAAGTGAAAGTAGTTCAGTATCTGTTTACTCTATGGTCTCTACCGATACCCCCCTTTACCCTACAACTACGCCATTTTGTGCAAAACACCATTTGCTAACTTACTCTGCTAATCCTAACTTCCACTTGGATGTAAATTTTGTTTTTGGTGTGAAGACCAATAAAAATTTATTTTTGACTGAATTCGTGTTTTCCTGTAATGGTTTCCTGTTGGTATTCATCTACCTACTTCCTTGGCACGTGCACCATAACAAAGGGAGCTGTACGCGCACGTGCCGTCCCTGCGCTGGCAATATCAGTGCTGGTATCAAGGCACAAGTAATAATTCCATTTCCTCTGTGTGTATGTGTGTGTGTGTGTGTGTGTGTGTGTGTGTGTGTGTGCTATCATCTGACGCAGGATGCCACAAGACTAGTTGATATGCTCGTATACTCGTGGGCTTGGGAGTCTCGACAGCTCCTCTTATGTACATTCAAGGACATAAGTTCTCGCAGTATTTCACTGTGTCCACCTCCCACCTACGGCCTACTGATTACCTTCTTCCCTAACACATGCTTCCCAAGAGAGTCGTGTATGGTCAAGGAAACATGCCAGGCTTCTCTCAGTCCGGGAAGATTAGCTTGTAGAGAACGGCGAGGAGTAGACGTGATGGAATATTTAGCAAAGTATTAACCCTGATGGTACTCGTTCATTTCTAAATATTACACGTTATGTTCTCTCGCGTGTTCTTTACGCAGACTATATAGAAATTAGAAAAACTTAAATAACAAGCAACAAAACACTGTGAATTAATATACTTATAATTTAATACATAAGAGCCGCCATGGAGCCTTCTAAACCCACGAGATAACGCAATCTATTTTTAAAAGCAAAACGCAACACAAAGCACAATAACGGAAGTCGATTTGCTACTATCTGGCTAAAACTGAATAAACCTTGTAGCAGATCACAGCTTAATGTACTGTGGTTCATCATTGTTATCATCATCTTTGTCGTGGTCGTGGTCGTCAGCAGCAGCAGCAGCAGCAGCAGCAGCAGTATCTGAACCCTATATGCCACCTAAGTATGGCGTGAAGAAATTACCAACAACATGCCCAATGAAATGGCACACACTATCATCCACAAATAATTCAAAAACCCACAATCCTTACCATCTCACACGCCTAACCTACTGCACATATTTCTTTTTATGCAGTATTTCTTTTCATTATTATTATTATTATTATTATTATTATTATTATTATTATTATTATTATTATCTTTCCCATCAAAAGGGTGAACAAGGCTAAAGGCCTCTTGCGGATTCTAACCAAGACCGTCATGGTAACTAAACTACCGTAGGGGTAATACTGACCCTTTCACTACGATGACGGGAGATGATAGGGTCTGAAAACTGTCTATACCGTTGTCTGCTGCTGATGATGTTTTGTGAAGTGGAGAGGGCTGGGAGTTGTAAGATGTGAAGAACGAGTTTGGTACTGTATGTATGCATCAGATATTTTTGAAAATGAGTCTGGCAAAGAATAAAGTTATGGTTTTTGTGAGGAATGAATTTACGAAGTCATGGGGTGCATAGTAAGGCCGTGTGGTCAAGAAAAGAAGAAGGTGAGTGCCTTCAAATATTCAGGTACAGTAGTGTGATACACAGGTGCAGTTTAGAGGACGAAGTGCAGTAAAGAGGACAACAGTGAAGGGTCACAGGTGTACGCTGTGGCCAATAATAAGGAAAATGGAAGTGAGCAAGGAAGTAACGAAGTCTTTACGTAACAGTCCACGCACTATGATCCTCACTCTAACGAATGGAAGTGAAACCTAAACTCAGCTGGAATGACACAAGTCAAGAGCGAGAGGAGTCATTTAAGAAGACCATGTGGAGCTATTTTATTTTTTTATTATTTTTTTATTTTGTCTATGTGCACGACTCGGTATAGGCTTAACAGCCTGTTTCCTGAGATCCATCAGTCCTCCTACTCCATGCACCCCCAAATGTCTCCACTTCGACGCTAACACCCACCGTTCATATTGACTACACGCTAGAGTTGTCACGCACAGGACTGGTGTACTGATACGAGAGACAGAAAGGCAGACAGACAAGTGAAGAGACAGACAGACAGATGAGAAAGTTCAGGAGGATTGCAGTGTCTGCAAAGGTTTGGAAGTACCAGGGGAAGATTTGAATACGTGGAGAAAATGGAGAGTAAGGCTAGAGAAGTGCATGTGAGTGAGAGGGGGAGGCAGACGGGACAGATGGGGTGGAGAGGTGTAATAAGACTTAGGGTGGTATAAGCTGGCAGGCTGGTAGCAGAGGAAAGTGTGACATGCTGGCACTTTGTTTGTGGCAACCCTCTCCCCTGGCTATAGATACACAGACCAGACGATTTTACTTAACTTAAGAAAAATCTTTAGTAGTGAAAGTTGTTAATGAAGGACATATGTAAACCCTCCCGTTGCCCCTTAAATGAATACAATGGTCTGAAGACAGCAGGAATAAAATATGAAAAAGACATGGAGAGATTAGCGGGAGTGTGTGCTGTACTAACGTTATTGTTTGCAAAAACTGTGTGTGTGTGTGTGTGTGTGTGTGTGTGTGTGTGTGTGTGTGTGACTGGAATATCCACCACCACCTTACTTTCCTTCTAATGGAAGTAACATACATCCAGCAACATATGCTGTACATTTGACAACTCATTAAAAAAAAAAAATCGAATGGATTTTTGCCAGATCATGATGCTACATTTTCTAAGTTTCCTTTTTCACTGTCTTCTTTGTCGTTCTCTTTGTCTTCTGCTTTACATCCGTCCTTCCTCTCCCTCTCAGCATTCTAGGCCGAAGAAGCTTAATTTGCTGAACGCCAGTGGCCGGTGTAGAGGCGAGATGGCAGGTGCTGCTTGTACTGTGTTATTACTGTGCCCACACCATCTAAAGACCCAAGTGCATAAGTGATTCATAGATGCGGGACCATCAGGGGCGTAATATGAGGTTTCGCTAAAGTCTACGAAGGTAAATCACCTGTATTCCAAAATCCTTAGAAAGTGGCTGACGGACAGGGCCACTCCAAGAGATATTCCTGTATCTAAAACTTATCTTTTATTTGTAGACTAATATCGCCTGGCCTCATAATACCCATGCAATTAGTACTGTCGACAGGAAGAAGCAAAGCATGCTGTACACATTCTACTTATAAGAGTCAGACCTGACACCTGCTTAATAAATAATGGATCCGTAGCAGGACCCCTACCTGCAAACACTCCTAGATAAGCCTTTGTCAGCAGTATAATATGAGCAACACTTAACACGGAATGACAGGCCGGCGTCGCCACACTCTTATCACATCCTCCCCCNCCCCCCCCCCTCTTAACCTCAATCCCACCACAAGTATAAATCAGAGCAGTTTTTTGCTGCACATACCAGATGGGTAATTTCCACACCACCACTTCAGGATACCATATTTTTCTTCATTTTGTTGTTGTCATTGCTGTTGCTTATGCTTGTATCGTCCTCAGTGACCCATGGCTGGTTCTCGGCGAAGTAGGAGACTCCCTGGCACTTCTTTGCTGATGTATCTACCTGCTTTCTTGGGTTTGACAAATTAAACACATGTCCATACCCACTACACACACACACACACACACACACACACACACACTAATACGCCCATTCACCTTAAAGTTACTGTGGATATTTTCACCTTGTCATCGGGGTCCGGTCCGAGGCCCCTCCCCCAACACGCACTCATAATTCCTAAGGTGTTCTATGACCTACTGGGTCTGTATCTATACACATACGACTTTTATTTTCTTTATCATGAAAACTGAGCATATTATCTTACATGCTCGAGGATGGGGCTGCGCCCACTCCCCAAACCCCCAAGTGTAGTTTCTGTGGTGTCGATATCTAAATGAGCCTGTAAGTATACTCACACAACATTTTGTTCCTTTATACTCGAAACTGCCAATGCAAAATTCTTGCCAGATCAGGACTGGGGGTCGGGGGCTGTTCCTCCTCCCCTTCTCCAAGCGTAGTTTTTCTGGTCCTGATTAACTTGTATATGCCCATGAAAATGTTCGCTTTCTTATCTTGAAAACTGCTTGCGGGCTATGAGCCCTCACCCAAACCCCGGGCGTTGCCCAAATGGTGTTGCTGACCTTAGTCTTGGTCATAACTTTACCTATGCATATATTCAACACTGTAGCTCGAAAACTCTGGCGGTGCATAGTGGACACCGAAACAAACGTACATTGTGAATAATGTAATTATATTAATAGTGAAACAGTAACAGTAACATCCAGTCACGCTATATTTGTCTCGATGTGTATAGCCTCTAGAGCAGTCTACCACATTTCAGAAATTTTAAGGTTGGGGACCGGCATACGCTCCTGCTGACTTTATACGATAGAAAAACTAATTATCTCTGGGACTGGGAGTAACAGCCGCAAGGAAAGGCCGTTACTCCGACTAGTGTCTGCTAACCACTTAACCACCCGGTATAATGCACCTTAATTTTCGCTTATGTGGAAATTTTTATTTTCTGATACAGTTTACAAACATAAGTTAAAAGTGGAATTAATAATATTCCACAAACTGGTAAAAGACGCTGGAGAGCTTACGTAGCCTACTAAAATATCCGGCCAAAACTTCCCCTGGTCATATTATGCTTTATCTGCTCTCCCACCACGAATATAAATTCCTATATATAAAACCACAAAGAAGTCGGGAATTTACATTATTGTTGGAACATTCGCCTTGTGCGTGAAAGTGTATACATTACAAGCCCCTGATTCATGACAATCAGTATTAAGCTGTGATAAAAGGATAATAGTAGAACACGATCATATTCCACTTTACATAATTCAGTCACTAACAGGGTTGAAAATTCGTGCATTTACTACCCATCATGGGTGTCACTGATGTTAAGAATCGAGGATTTACCTTCCTTTCATGATCTGAGGTTTAATAACACCGACCACGATGATATACTTTAATAATTTTCAAATAAAGGTTAAAGTAACCTAAAACACCGTTTGCCATACGACCGATTATTATATTTTCCTGTAGTTTATTACATAAATTGAAAATAGATAAATAAAGAAATATTTGTATTCATTAAACTCTTCAGGCCAAGGACGTATATTTTTTCTGAGTAGCAATTAGGCGACATTCCTTCCACTCAGGCAGGATCTTTAGCAGGGAAGGGGTTCATGGAGGCTGTATCTAACCCCCTCCGGTTCCAAGTCTCTCACAGTGTTAAAATAAAATCGTTTTGAAATAGCAGTAATTAAAAAGCGAGCCCTCGTAATGAAGGGGTCAAGAATACGGCCCTTCAGTACGCTGGTTTCGTACGGTAGGCTATATTGCTGCTGACACCAAGTGATTTTATCCTGCACTACGACACACTTTTCCAGCTGAAGGGGTTACGTGCGCCCTTCATTAATTCCATCAGATAAGCCGAGGTATATAGAGAGATAGAATATAAAACGTCCTGCTTGTTGCTTGTAGTAATGGGTTTAGTAAAGTCCTTTAGAGCTACTAGGAATAAAACATGGAAAGTCGTCCTCGTAGTGAAAGAGTTAACACGTTCAGGCTCCCATAACTCAATCTCAGCTGAATAAAATGGTCTGGGGTCAACTACAAGAGAATAGGGGTTCACGGTCCCTGCATGAGCAATTATAGCCTCATCCACTTACTACATTGGCTGACATAAGGGGTGCTGTGGTTGAACCAGTGTCGCATACTAGTATGCTTGCACCCAGTCGGCTTAAGGCGGGCCAATTACACTTGGTTCACAGACTACACACACATCCAAAGCCACTCCAACACAATAATTACACTCACAAGCACTTCTCACCCTACATACAGTCTCTACCAGACAGCCTAAGCCACTGGGTAGAGATACATGGCTGTATCGTCCCTGCTTCGGTAGGGATAGGCCGGTCCTGTAGTGGACCTCAACGGCTGATGACGATGACGATGACCTGAACAAAATCGTCTGGCGTCAGGTGCAAGAGTTGTCCTGACCATAAGAGGGCTAATTAATTGATGTGGTAGTAACAGAAGTAACAGTAGAGAAAGGTGTGGTGATAGTGAAGGGCAAAACTAACAGTAGAGAATGGTGTGGTGACAGTGAAGGAGTTGGGTGAATGCAGTGGAAGGTCGGTGCTCTTTGTAAGATTAGACACTACCACGATGACGTATTTGTATTTTTATTATCTCCATCGTGATTTGTCAGAGATTGGAGACGAGTACGTGCTTGCTGTATTTAAACACCCCCACCTCTCTCTTTCTCTCTCTCTCTCTCTCCCCTGTTATCTTATTCTTACTGCTTCCACACAACATTACTTAGCATTGTCACCTCTGTTCGAAGGCGTTAATCAAGGCTGCCTTCGACCCCTGCAGTTCAGAGTCTCCCCAGGGCTGAATAATATCGACTAGAGACAGAAAAAATAAAAAATGGGGTGAAGGGAATAAAGCCATCTCATCAGCAACTCTTCAGGACGATGACGTGTTATATGCTTTGTTTTTTGCCACCGGAACATTTCACCCACATTAGGAGGGGCCCGTAGTTTGAAAGAGACACATGAACGCTACATCTGAACATCTGACCACTCCATTTCGAAAAGTTCCCTCGACTGGAAATTTGGAAGAAAAAGGTAAAAAATACGTCATGGTAAAAACGGTTAATATGGAAATGTCTTAATACTGTAATGAAGATGAAGGCTTTGAATTACGCCTGTCGACTGCACGAAGGAGGGTTAGTAAGGCAGGCAGTCCATTTTTACTTAGTCTCAATCTTGCCCTAGAATAAGAGCCGCAGCAGAAGTCTTACATCCTACACAACACTAACGTACTAGGTGTAGAATACGAGCCGCAGCAGAAGTCTTACATCCCACACAACACTAACGTACTAGGTGTAGAATACGAGCCGCAGCAGAAGTCTTACATCCCACACAACACTAACGTACTAGGTGTAGAACTAAAATGGCAGGCAAGTGATGGTGCCTTCTCTCTCTTCCTAATTCCTCCTCTCCCTCTCTCCTTCCCCACCTACTCGACTCTTTCTCTTCCTACCCCCGACCCTTTCCTTCTCTACCTTCCTCTCTCTTTCCTTCTCTACCTACTCGTCTCTTTCCCTTCCTACCCCCACCCCCTTTTCCCCTTTCTACCTCCTCCTTTCTTTCTCTCTCTTACCTTTTTGTCTTTCCCTCCCTACTGCTCTGCTCTCTTTCTCACTCTACCTCCTCCTCTCATTCACTTCCTGCCTCCTCCTCTCATTCACTTCCTGCCTCCTCCTCTCATTCGCTTCCTGCCTCCTCCTCTCATTCACTTCCTGCCTCCTCCTCTCATTCACTTCCTGCCTCCTCCTCTCATTC
>JAGKTI010028405.1:913-12956 GCA_018397915.1 Birgus latro | reverse complement strand
GAACCTGTGTAAAAGGGAGATGCTACCTGGATACATGCCTCAGGGAACAGTCTCACTGATCCATCGATAAGTCTAACATGGATGTGCCTACCTGTGTACTCCTCGGGTCGAACTAGACTCTGCTTAATGGAGCAACCTGAGGAACCATTGTCCCTCAGAACATTTACAGAAACTCCTCCCACAAACCCTGGTTGGACAAGAAAGGCACTGTTGCCAGTGAATGAGTCAGAGGAGGCAGTAGCTAGTCATTGATGAGACTGAGGAACGTACGATGTGGCAAACGTAGTGCCCTGTGAACTATATATCTTAGGGGTCGTACCCGAACTAGATGCATGAGGAGCTGTACTCACCATCTGGGGAGCAGGAGCACTGACGGCCTGTGGAGGAGAGTTCACCGTCTCAGGGGGACTAGTGAACTGTGAAGGAGGAGCTGTGCTGGTGGGGACGGCACCATCGTGCGCTTGTTGAGGAATGAAGGCTGCATTCGCNGGACCGGCACCATCATGCGCTTGTTGAGGAATAAAGGCTGCATTTGCCTCCTGCCTCCGATACACTGGGGCTGGTGTCGAAAAGGTTTGTCCCGGTTGGCGATTGCGTGGCTGATACTGCTGTTGTTTAGGGTACTGCTGCTGGTTGGGATGCTGGTTAGAGCACTGCTTGTACCTCTTCCAGTCAGGTTTCTGTGTATTCTGCCCCTGGTCCTTCTGCGGTTTGTTTGGACCCTGGCCATTATTTTGAGAATGGCCTTGATGCTAGGGTTCAGTCTGAGATTGCTTCCCAGACTTAGCAGTATCTTTCTTATTCCATGGCTGTTGCCTACGAGTTTGGTACCCGTACGCAGTAAAGAAAGCATCAGCCTTCTCTACCATTTCGGATGCGTCCTTCACTTTGGACATCTTCAGCTGGGCCATGAGCTCAGCAGGCCACGACTTTTCCAGCTGTGTGCGCAGCATGAGGTCGATCATTCCCTCTCGTGTGCTGGGAGTCTCGTCCCCTCTCGTGTGCTGGGAGTCTCGTCCTTCTCCATCCATTCGCCTAAATATGCCGTGAGATGGTCAAGGAACTGAACAGCTGTCTCCTTTTCCTGGAGACGCGCCTTCATGAACTGATTTCTAGCATGATCAACCATAAGACCGTACGCTTTGATGAGTGCGGTCTTCATCATCTCATACATGAGATTATCTCCGCGAATTCTGTGGAGAATGTCGAGGGCGGGGCCCTCAAACAGGCTAAGGAACTGAAGCCGCTTAGCTGCCTCATCCAGTTCGTACAGGTTTGCCATGTCTTTGAAACGAGCTATAAATGGCTCGATTTGCTTGCCTTCCTTGTAAGAGGGAAGCTTGAGACGTGGAGTTGCTAGAAAAGGTGCTGGGAGAGCAGTAGAGGAGCTTGGATTGGCTGCACCCGGTGTGCCTGAAGCCAAGGAGTCTCGCTTTAGCTTTAGGACTTCCAACTCGTGTTCACGTGCTTGGCGCTCGCGTTCACGTTCTCTCTCTCGTTCTTCGCGCTCACGTTCTTCACGTGCCTCGTTCTCAGCACGCTCCTGTTGACGTGCTTTGCGCTCGTGTTCACGTGCTTTGTCTCGCTCTCGACCCTCGTACTCACGTAGTTCTTTCTTATGCTCATGTAGTTCTTTCTCATGCTCGCGCCGAATTTTCCGCTCTTCACGGGCGGCATTTTCACGTTGCTGCTCGTAATTGAAGCGCGATAGGACATAATCTCGAATTTCCTGGGGGTTAGTAAGCCCCATATCCTTAGCTTCTTGCACGAATGCACTGGATTCCATCGTGCTTAGTTTGAGACTGAGTGACAACTGAGACTGATAGGTAAAAGTGAGTGATTCGGTAATAATAATTCCAAGCTAGGAGCTTATCCTGGAATGAGGTCGCCAGATGTCAGGGGAAATTTAAGGTACCATCCTGGCGTGAGGTCGCCAGATGTCAGGGTAAATTTAGGTATTTCACAAGGATGATGATATTGTATAACTCGAGTGTACAATGTATAGCTATGTGTGCTAAGAATGACTATCGAGTCATTTACTAAGAGAGAATAGACTCGTGAAATTGAGTAGCGATTTCACTTTATGCTGGCTCACTTCGCCAATTCTCTAGAGTCGAGAATTTATAGACTTCCTCAACGGTACACAGCAGAGACTAGACGCTCAGTTAGGCTGTAATATTGTACCGTTGGCCTCTAAGAAAGTTAGTTTCTCCCCTTAACAATCAAAAATGATAATAATAAAGATAAACAGGATCTTGGCTGAGCCAAACTCCTAGCTAGCACAACGGATTTAAGGATTAATGCCAAAAGCTGGCCTAAGTACCAGTCGTGATTTAATACAGAGAGTTGTGCTAACGTGGAGTAGCAAAACTATATTAATTAAGTGGGAAAATTAAGCATGACTGTTACATTTAACAAAGCTCAAGAAAATGAACTGTAAATTTATTAAATACAAGCAAATAAATTTACGTTACAGGACTCCAGTTCAAATCAAAGGAAGGGAAATGCACTCACTCACTCAGACAAACAGCTAAATATGTCAAAAGCTTAAGCCTAGGAAAAACAAGAAAATACTAATCGGTATGGATGAAACCGAGCTGCTGCGACGATCACCAAGGGGGTGGGAGCTGCAGGACACACGCCAATACAAGCTGAGATCTGAAATCGCTAAGAAATCACCCAAGCCTTAGAGGCGTACCGCAGCACGCCGTGTCTACAGACAGACTGAGCTCCGATTTGAATACATAGCGCGACGAGCGCGGGAAGATGGCGCGGCCGTCGTATAACGGCTCAGAGTGGAACCGACAATTCAAAAATTATCGCTCAGAGGAACGTACCGCCCGCACATAAAAACAATTACTCGCGGTAGAATGACGAAAGTTTTGACAACATGAGCGAATACAAGCACGCGAGCGGACGGTTTGAGAGAATGAGCGAACATCGTACATTTCATAATAATTCGTTCCTCCCGCAAAAGCACTCAATGTCACGATTTACTTAACATGACTTTACGATGTAGAAAATTCGTGACACAAAGAGATCTGTTTTTATCAGTAGAAGAAATAGCTACAGAGCCATCAGAGTAGAAAATAGGAGGGAAGGATGATGAAGTAAAGTTGTTAGAAAGGTTTTTGGCAAGGTGCCAGAAGGAGCGAGATGAATTCGTGTTGGAGAATTGAGAGCATATAGCACGGATGAAATTATTTTTAGCTGAATGAAGAACAGACTTAACACGATTCCAGGCAGAAATTTAGAAAATATGTGATTCAAGGGTGGGTTGGGTCCGGTACCTTTTACAGGCCCTTTCCTTGTTGCGGACAGCATTAGAACAAGTGTGATTAAACCAAGGCTTTCTTGCATTAGTCAAAGGATATGAGATAGGAGTGAATGCTTCCATGCCCAAGAGAATAACCTCCGTAATGCGCAAGGCACACTCCGCCACAGGGGGTCACCTTGACGTGGTCGTGGGGCTTGAAGCGTGGTGGGTGGTGCCACCTACTGTGGGGACGTGCTTACCTTTGTAGAGTTCGGCATTTGTCGGCCTCGTAGACGAAGCACCCCCCTACATCACTAGTGGAGGAGGCGTGTTGGTGATGTTAGTTCCCGCCTGTTCGCCATCTAGGGCGGGACTGTCGCCTCAGCATGTGTTTGCTGTGCATGGCCTCCCGTAATGCTGGGAGACATGGGAGTCCTGGAGGTTGAGCGATGCTGTACGATGTGCCTTGCAGCTAGCAATACACCTCTTTGGTCCTTTATTCTGGCTAGACGGGTGGCTTGGTTGGGTCCAACCAGGTCAGTCGGCTGGTCATGCTTTGGGTAGGGTCAAGTGGGCACTGGGGGGCCTGGTGGCTCCTATCATCCTGGAATCACTCTTGTCCAGGCCCCCGGTGGTTACCTGCGTATACTCTCCTGCTACCTCTGGGGTCGCCAGTGGTGTTATCCCTGGCATATGACCTCACCTTGTTGGGCTCCGTGGAGGGTGGAGGGGTGGGGGAATGAAGTTCTTGTATTATATTAATGGCTGCCTTTTCAAATAAATCTGTTGACAACACTGCTTCTGGCCCCGGACATTCTTTGAACTGCTCCTCCCTTATTGGCACTCTGGAGCTTTTCAGGCCCCTGATGACTTTCCTCATCTGCCCCAGCGTTGAACTGGGACTAGGAAGAGGTCCCGTCAGGTTGGTTTGGCTCCGAGGTTACGCCCAGATGATGTAGTACAAGAAAACTTCAAGATGTACATAGTGCTGAGACTCTCTGCACGTGGGTCAGTGCACCGTGCCATTGTTTCCGCCTTGGGGCATGAACCAGTGATTTCTGCCCAAGGGGATGGTAGCCTCCTAATTAAGGTTTCATCCCCAGAAGAGAGCTCAAGTCTCCAGAGTCTGACCTCTGTTTCTGGTCACGGCATGTCCAATAAACCTCATGCCACTTTTAACCAGTTTAAGGGGGTTATTTACTCTCGAGACCTCCTCCGATACCCTGAGTGATGGTTATCGTAAGAATTACGCTCTTCTGGTGTTGTAAAGGTTGACCGATTACAGAAGAAGATCGATGGTGTTCAGACCCCAACTCTGACGCTGTTTCTAACGTTTGACCACTTAACGTTGCCTGCTTCTGTGAAACTTGCTAGGCTTTCTCTTCCTGTGAAGCCTTATGTCCCAAACCCAAAGCAGTGCTTCCACTGTCAGGGGTATGGCCATGTTCACAAATTTTGTCAGCGTGCACTGGCTTGCTTTCCTGGTGTCTGTGTCTCCTGTGGTGGATCGAGTCATATCAGTGATTGTCCATGACCCCTTAAATGCTATCATTGCGGGGGTCCTCATGCTGTATCTTCTAAAAACTGTCCTCACTACTGCCTCGAAAAGGAGGCTTTGAGCATTTGCGCATGTGAGAAGGTCTCCTTTCCTGAAGCAAAGAGGAGGGTCCAGACTCTCTTCTTTCAGCCTGGGGTTACTTGTGCTTCTGTCCTTTCCGGGGCACCTGTACGTCGTTCTGTATCCTAGAAGTTGCCACGACCATTTACAGTGACCACTTCCTCTTCTACTTATTTGTCAGATGCTATTCCTGGAATTAATAACACATGTGAGAATGACGCTCATCCACCCACTACTCCAAATGTTTCTGCCTCCACTTCGGTGGCTGATGGTTAGTGCACTTCTGTGGTGGTGGCAGATGTACATGTTGATGTAACTCCTTCTCCTGCCTTGTCCAGTAAGCACGAGGCTCCTTCTGTACCCAGAAAGTATCACCGTACTTCTTCAGAGTCCTCTGAGCCTGAAGACTCACCACCTAAGGTCTCTGTTGTTGAACCTTGTGTCGACCTCTCATCTGTTCCATCTGCCCAGGAGGCTGAGGGGGCTAGCCAGGTGGAAGCTGAAGCTGATAGTTCGACTGTGGTCAGGTGTTGGACAGACCAGTGGAGCTTCAGTTCAGAAGCATAAATTGTCTTCTACACAGGGATCTAACACTTTGGACACCCGTTCCACTTCTGGGGCTTCTGATGTTGGCACTTGCAATCTTCCTTCACCCAGGGTGGCCACCAAGCCATTTCGCAGGCCAATTGTTATTCCAGCTCAGAGGAAGAGTGTTGTAAAATTTTCCTTTTCCTCGTCCTCACGTTGGCCCACGGATGTTCGACATATGGTGCGGGTTCCTTGTGCTGTGCAGTCTCTTCTTTAGGGGCTGCATAAGCATCAGTCTAAACCTGCTCGCTTGTCAGGAGGCGTCCAGTCCTACACTTAATCATCATCCCTCCACTATGGGTTCTGTCACCCAGAGGAACTGTTGGGGTTTACGTGCTAGCTATGAGGAACTGTCATCTTGTTTCTCAATTTACTTCTCTGTGCATGTGCATCCAGGAGACCATGGTGGGTGATGCCATTCCCTCTGGTCTTTCTGGTTACCATGCCTTTTATTCTGATCCTGTGCCGGGCCAAGGTCGTCATGGAGGTGCTGCTATTTTCCTTCGCCAAGATATTCCATACAGTCATCTGGACATCTCCACTCCCCTGCAGGCTGTTGCTGTCCGGATGTTTTTAGATAGGCAGTATACAGTTTGCAGCCTTTATCTTCCTCCTAGTGCCACTGTTGAATGGGAGGATCTGGAACGCCTTGCTCGTGGCCTTCCTTCTCCCTTTCTTGTCACCATCCACTACGTGGAAACAGTGAAACCAACCCTCGGGGTGTTATGCTGGCCTCTTTAGTGGAGGATGAGGAGCTGGGCATTTTGAACTATAATAAGATGACTTGTTTCCATAGCCAGACTGGAACTTTTACTGCCATTGATTTGTCCTTATGTTCAGCTGATACTGTTTTAGATTTTACCTGGGATATGTTGCCAGACCTGTATGGTAGTGACCATTTTCTGTTATTTTTGACTGCTAGCGCAGGTGGACCTCAGCCACGTCTTCCTCACTGGCGTTTGGATAAGGCTGACTGGCCATATTTCAGAGAATTGAGTTCCATTTCCCTTTCTGTCAGTGAGTTTGGCTGTCTTACTGAGGCGGTGTTATTTTTCACCGACGTGTTGCACTCAGCAGCCCTACTGTCTATTCCAAGAACGAAGGGTCAGTTTCCTAAACGTCCAGTTCCTTGGTGGAACTCTCAGTGCAGGTCCACGGTGTAAGCTAAACGAGTCGCCTTCTCTCGACTTGGTCATCACCATGGAAACCCTCAGTATTTGGTGGAGTATAAGAAGGCTCGAGCTCATATGAGGCAGGTTTTAAAGGAGGCCAGGCATTCATCCTGGAAAGGTTATGTTTCCTCCATAAGTTCGAGGACTTCCCTCATTCAGGTGTAGAACCGGGTAAGGAAAATTTCAGGAAAATTTACTGTTCCCATCTCTCTGCAGCAGGTGGAACTGTGGCTAATCCTTTCACTGTTGCAGAGTTGCTTGTTGATAATTTTGCCAGTGTGTCACAGATGTAGTTTCACCTTCGGCTTGCCACTGTTGGCGCCTAGAGTCTTGTGGTCTCAGTTTTGCCTCTTCTGGGGGAGAGCCTTACAATGTTTCCATTTCCAATATGTGAACTCCAGGCGGATCTGTCACAGTGCCATGATTCCTCTCCTGGTTATGATGATATTCCTTATGCCTTTTTATGTCACCTGTCTGATGAGTCCCTTTCATATTTGCTTTCATTATTTAATAAGATCTGGTGTTCTGGGGAGTTTCTGGCTTGTTGGGATGTTGCTGTAGTTATCCCCATCCCCAAACCAGATTAGGACCACCTACAGGCAACGAACTATCGGCCTATTACTTTGACGTCTTGTCTATGTAAAGTTCTAGAAAAGATGGTCAATGTTAGGCTCGTGTGGTTTTTAGAGAGAGAGGTGACTTTTTATTCCCTGCCCAGTATGGTTTTCGAAAAATGCGATCTACCTCTGATGCACTACTGTCCTTGGAATCTTCTGTTTGTGAGACTTTTTCCACCAGGTCACGGTCTTCTTCGATCTGGGGAAGGCATATGAAACTGCCTGGCGGCATGGCATTTTACTTTCTCTTTCTGAGTTTGGTCTTCATGGGCACTTGCCTATTTTTATTCAACAGTTTTTATCTAACCGTTTTTTAAGGGTCTGATCGGGAGGAGTGCTTTCTAATGCCCGTGCATTAGAAGATGGAGTACGACAGGGGAGTATCCTTAGTGTTACTCTGTTTGCTGTAGCCATTAACAGTGTCATCAGTGTACATCCTGATGGTGTACGAGGATCACTATATGTCAATGACCTCTCAGTTTCCTTCACCGCATCTAGAATGTCTCTGATAGAAAGTTGCAGCTGGCTCTCAATAGAATTTTTGATTGGGCAGAGTATTGCGGTTTCCGTTTTTCTTTAACAGTGACAGTGGCTATGCATTTTTGTCATCTTCGATGGGTTTACCCAGACCCTGACTTGTATCTCTGTGGTCAGAGAATATCCTGTGTGGAAGAGACGCGGTTTTGGGCTCTTTTGTTTGATAGACGGCTAACCTGTGTTCCTCATATTCGTTCTGTTAAGGCGGCATGTCTAAAAACTTTGAGTCTTTTGAGGGTTTTGGCTCATACCTCTTGGAATGCTGACCATCAGACCCTCCTCCTCTTGCATAGGTCTCTTATTCTTCCTAAACTTGAATATGGTTGTGAGGTCTACTCCTCTACAACAGATGCCCATCTCCGGTTGTTAAATTCTGTGCATCATGCTGGTGTACGTCTGGGAACCGGAGCATTAAGATCATCCCCAGTTTTAAGTTTGTTGGGGATGCTGGTGTACTCCCCTTGGATTTGAGATCCCAGTTGCTGATGATGAGGTGTTGGGATCATCTTCACTGCATTCCAGATTCAATATCTTGTGCCATCATTTCCCAGGATTCCTGATCTTCTGTTAATGAAACATGCCCTAGTTTCCCAAAGCCCTTTGGTTACAGGTTCAGGTCTATTGTGTTAAGCCCTATCTGTTCCAAGACTGGCAGTTTGTCCACATCGGATCCCAAGGGTGGGTTCTTGGCTACTCCCACATATGACATTTTGCAGGTCTGTTGTTGGTAAAAAGGACTCACTTCCCTCTCAGGTGTCCCTCTCTCTATTTTTAGAGCATGCCTCCACTCATGAGGGTTCTGTCCCCTTCTATACTGACGGGTATAAGACGGATACTAGAGTAGGCTTTGGTGTTGTCTTCCTTTCATTTAGTAGGGGCGGTAGTCTTCCTGGCATTATTTCAGTATATACGGCGGAACTGACTGCGATTTTATATGCTCTGAAAATCATTTTACTCTCCCCCAATCTGTTTTTGTGATCTTTAGTGACTCCAGTAGTGCTCTTTCCGCACTGGAGTCTTTTAATGCAGCCATTCAATTGGTTTTCTCGATTTTAGAGTGGCTTTTTCTTCCTGTCCGTCGTTTGCCCTCATGTGGACTTCTGTTGGGTTCCCTCACATGTTGGTGTGGTGAGCAACGAGAGGGCAGATACATTAGCTAAAGCTGTGTCTTCTCAACAGCCCCCAACCAACTACCCGCTTCCTGCTTCTGATGTAACACCCTACTTGCGGTACACTATTCTTATGTGTTGGCAGAGACAATGGGATTGTGTTGCTCATAATAAACTAAAAGAAATCTTTCAGAGAGTGGATGTGCCAAGGGTTCTCCCCTCCATGCCTAGGCAGCTGGAGGTGGCTCTTGCCAGGCTTCGCATTGGGCACTCTCGCCTTACACATGGGTTCCTGATGGGTGGTGAGACTCAACCGTACTGTGATGATTGCCATGTTCCCCTTACTGTCCGTCACTTGTTGGTCGAGTGTCCGAGTCTGGGGAACCTACGTCAGAGTTTCCTCCATAGGCATAAGGGGCAGATGGTGCCTACTGTTTGTCCTCGATGCTTACTGGAGGCTCCGGCAATTTTACTCATGTTTTTAGTTGTCTTCAGGAGGAGGGCCTCCTTCCATTTTCACAAGTAAATGATATTTTATAAACTATTCTTTTGTTATTTTCAGTGTCTTATTATTACTAACGGGTTTTAACTTTGCTTTGAATATGCACCTTTTATTTGCTGCATCTTTTACCTTGTTGTCCGGCGGCATATGACCCTGGGCAGTTCCGCCGCCAGATTTGTAAATATATTCAATCACTCAATCAATCATTCTAATGCTGCCCACAACAAGGAGAAGGCCTACAAAAGTACCGGGGCCAACCCACTCCTGAATCTTATCTATGATATTTCTGCCGGAATCATGCATAGTCTGTTCTTCGTTCTGCTGAAAATAATTTCAATTGTACTAAATGCTCTCAGCTCTCCAACTTAAATTCTTTCTGCTCCTTCTGGCACTTGCAAAAAAAAATTTCTAACAACTTTTCCTCACCATTTTTACTTCCTCTTTTCCAGTGCAATGGTTCTATAGCTACTTCTTTTACTGATAAAGGAGAACTTTTCACTAAGACATTCTTCTCCAATTCTACCTCGATCACTTCCCCCCCTCATACTTCCTAATGGCTGGCATTAAGATTTCTTCAATTGATGCATTTTCTGCCATCACTGGCCTCAGTACTAACAAGGCATGTAGGCCTGATGGGGTCCCTCCTGTTGTCCTCAAGAACTGTGATTTGGTGCTTACACTCTGGCTAGGTAAACTCTTTCATCCTTTTGGATCAAATTGTACCTTTCCTTCCTGCTGGAGTTTGCTCTCATTCAGCCTGTCCCAAAGAAGGGTGACCATTCCTTACGCTCTAATTATAGTCCACTTGCTTTAACATCCCGTATTTCAAAAGTTTTCGAGTCTCTTAACAGAAAAATCTAAAAACACCTTTCCTATCACGACCTTATTTCTGATCACTTGTATGGGTTCCCCCAGGGATGCTCCACTGGTGATCTTCTCGCCTACCTTTCAGACTCCTGGTTATCCTCCTTTTGGGACATTGGTGAAAGCTTTGCCATTGCATTTGACATCTCAGAGGCTTTCGATCAAGTCTGGCATAAATCATTAATTTCCAAACTGCCCTTTTGCACTTTCTATCGTTCTATCTGTGCATTCACCTCTAACTTCCTTTCTGGTCATTCTACAGGTACTATTGTAGACAGCCACCGTTCATTTCTTGGAGCTGTAAATAGTGGTGTTCCTAAGGCTTTGACCTATCACCAACTCATCCTTTTATTCCTCAATGACCTTCTGAGCTATACAAATATTCCTGTCCACTGGTATGCTGATGACTCCTCCCTTCACCTTTGCTTTCGTTTCCCGCAGCATCCATCTCAGCAGTTACTTCAACAAACAAGGGATGAGGCTATGGCACACCTAATGTCTGACTTGGCTCATGTTTCTGATTGGGGTGAATGTAATCCTGCCGTTTTTAATGCATCAAAAACTCAGTTCTTACATCTGTCAACCCAACAACATCTTCCACAAGAGTACCCTCTAATACTTAATAATATGATGCTTAATCCTGCATCATCTTTATATATACGTGGGGTTTAATTCTCTCTGGACTAATCTTGGTCGCCCATATGTAGAGTACAACTCTCATGTTTGGGGAGGCTTCCCACATACAGCTCTTCTCAACAAGGTGGAGTCAAAGGCTTTTCGTCTCATTAACTCTCCTCCTCTTACTGGCTTCCTTCAACCTCTGTCTCTTTGCCGCACTGTTGCATCTTTATCTCTTTTCTGTCGCTACTTCAATGGTCACTACTCCTCTGAACTGTCTGCTTGCATCCCCCACCACTACAACGTGTGTTTATCACCCGTCTAGCAAAAACTCTCATCATTTTCTGTCCAACTCTATTGCAAGAGGTAACCGTTACTCCCAGTCCTTCACATACGCAACAGGTTAACTCTGGAACTGTCCTCCTCTGTCTGTTTTTCCTACTACCTGTGATCTCCAGTCTTTTAAAAGCAGTGTGTCGAGGCATCTCGAAATATACTGATCTTGAATTTGGCTCTCTGTTATCTTGTTTTTTTTTTCTTGGAGCAAACAATTTGCGGACTTCCGGCCTTTCGTTCATTCTTCCTTACATTAAAAAAAAACACACACACATCTTTCACTAACTCCTAACCTCTATCTCTTCCCACACTGTTGGATCTTTATCTCTTTTCTTTCACTACTTCAATGGTCACTGTTCCTCTGACATGTCAGTTGGCATATCTCCACCATATGGACGGGCACGCAGCATCCCTTTTAGCAGCAAACTGTCATTCCTTTTCTATCCGACTCTCTAATGCAGGAGTCAACTGTTACTCCCAGTCCTCCATGTGTGCAACAGGTCAACTCTGGATCGTTCTTTCTCTTCCTGTATGACCTCCAATCTTTTAGTTCCAGGGCATCTCAAAATGAACTTATCTTAACCCGCCGAGTCCCGACAGGTTTTTACCCAGCCTACCCCCAGATCCCGACCGATTTTCGACTTTTTGTTTTTTGGCTGAAACCTTCGCTTTTGGTGAGGAACATCGAAAATTCATAGTGAAATCGCGATCCTGAGGTAAAAAAATGGTGATAAAGGTGTCACTCAACCTTACGTTTTCCTTCTTTTTCAGGGTACCTGGCTAAGAAAACGAACTATGGATGGGTCGATTAATTCAAACCACTTTA